>CAIGRR010217934.1:0-24591 GCA_903798365.1 Fraxinus sp. 1973-6204 | reverse complement strand
AAGCTTGATCTTTTATTGTCAGATGCAGCTTCAAGATTCCAAGGTTTTACCTATGGCCCTGACATGCTCAGGCAAGAAGTTGAACGATACACGAGATTTGCTGAGAGGTTGGAACCCTATATTTCTGATACTGTGCATTTCATGAATGATGCTCTCTCTCGAAAAAAGAAGATACTAGTTGAAGGTGGTCAGGCAACCATGTTAGATGTTGACTTTGGAACTTATCCCTTTGTAACTTCCTCTAATCCATCAGCCGGAGGAATATGCACAGGTCTTGGCATCGCTCCTAGAGTTGTTGGTGATCTTGTAGGTGTGGTAAGTGGTTTTCTATTTTGTTTTCTTTTCTTAGAAATTAATCCCTCCCTTTGTGACTGCTGAAGCTTGAATCTTACCAATACTTCCATTTCAACATGAAACCAGAAGTGTTTTTTTAGTGAAAATTGTTGCCTGAATATCCTATTTTGATTGGCTCTGACACATGTTACTCGGAAATGCATTCAAATGAGTTGAAACAGATTGCAGATGTTGTAGTAAAACCATGTGTCATTTGTCCCATTAATTCATATAGTGAACTGTTTAGACTGAAAGTTTTGTTCTCGATTGGCAATGTCTAATGCAGGTCAAAGCATATACTACAAGAGTTGGTTCTGGTCCATTTCCAACAGAAATTTTGGGTAAAGGTGGTGACCTACTTAGGTTTGCTGGACAGGAGTTTGGCACAACAACTGGTCGTCCACGTCGTTGTGGCTGGCTTGATATAGTTGCACTGAAGTACTGCTGTCAAATAAATGGCTTCTCCTCATTGAACCTTACCAAACTTGATGTCTTGTCAGAGCTACCAGAAATTCAGTTGGGTGTTTCATACAAACAAATTGATGGTAAATCAATCCAATCATTCCCTGCAGATCTTCGTGCTTTGGAGCAAATCAAGGCAAGCTTTAATTTTGTCATTTCGTATTTTTTGCCCGTGATTTTCTCAGGGCTCTCCTTCTCCTTTTTGTGGTTTGAGTTGCAATCTAATTTAAGTTAAAAGGGTGGAAGGTATGGATGTCCAACATATAAGAAAGAACACCTCAAATGTACAATTTTACTGATTCTCATTCGCCCAAGACCCCTTATGCCTTCAAATGGAAGTCACGGATGTGAGATGTAGTCGGTAGTAGTAGATAATTATTATTATAGATTTATATTGAGTTCTGTACCAGGAATTCTGGGAGGTGCTGTCTGCTAACTTCTTTCTCTCTCCCTAGAGTTCTGAATTTGCTCATCTTATACAAGGTTCTCTTGGTGGTGTTGCTTTCTTCTGCATGTTTAGGTGGAATATGAAGTTATGCCTGGGTGGCAGTGCGATATTTCCTCCATCAGAAAGTATTATGAACTGCCAAAGGCTGCACGTCAGTATGTCGAAAGGATAGAAGAACTCGTTGGTGTACCCATTCACTACATTGGAATTGGGCCAGGACGTGATGCCCTCGTATACAAATGAATATCAGACTCAGCATTTCCGTGCGGATTTTTACTCTAGGCAATAAGTATTTTGTGAATACGGAAAACTCAATTGGTGAACAAAAATAGTGTAACAATGTATGTTTATGTAGTCTCTGGAGGCCGATTTTGATCATGCATGCCGATTTTTTATTTATTTATTTATTTATTTATTTGTATTGGGCCTTTAAAACAAAACCCTGTATCGAATTCACAAGAAGATTTTGGCACCGTGCTATCAGCTCTCGTGCTAGTGACAAACCAGTTAAGAAGTTGTTCAATTGTTTCTTGTCCCCAATAGCCCTCCACGTAGATTTCTCCAAGTACATGGCTTCTTCCCTGGTATAATGTCTCTTAGAGGTAGTTTTCTTCCCTGTAAAAATGGGATCTGCAAACATGTTGGAAGGCATACGAATTTTGATGTTCGCGTGAACCAAAATTTGTGACAATAGCTTGGGGATTGTTCACCTCTATTGAATGTTTGGGAGTTTTATGTTCGCATCTGGCTGATTACCTGTTTTACTTTGGTATATGGATAAATAGACCGGTTAACATTGGTCGATAGAGTCTAAACATCAAACTTTGATGTATAGAGTGTGTCAAACGGGATGTTTACTTGTTTTCCGTCAATCTTTTCCATCAGCGCTCATTTTAGCATATCAAACATGCAAACAGTAAATTAAGATCTAGGGATCAAATAGGGATAACAAAATAAACTTCACATTGAAGAATCCGTAATCCAACTTGGGATTCATGGTTTGTGTTTCATAGTTCTGCAGAAAAGAAATGCTTCTTTTCTTTTGTCATGAAGATTTTATGACATGAATACAATTTGTATCAACAGAAAAACTTGAAATGAAAATGCAGCCTTCTCATAATGCAATTTTCCTCTGATGAAAAATAGTTTTGAATAATGCAGAATAGTTCAAAGACACGACAATCTGACTCGGTTTATTCTGCCAATTGAACATTTTTCGAGTCTCTATTCCAGCCTCCATCCTCATGTTTGTACAATCCTGAATAGAAATTTAGCAAAGAGATATTATTCACTGTTGATGGTCGAAAATCCAACGGATTATTCCACTGCTCAGTTTTCTCCTCAGACCATCTCATCTTCACATTTTCAATATCCAAACCGTCTATATGCTCCATCATGAACCCCGCGGTGCTATGACTGACGAGCCCCTGGCAACCTGGCCTATAGTCTACGAGGCCATCTGCATATTTGGTCCACCTTTTGTAAGTCAGGTTCACGTTTATGAACTTCAGTTTGCTAAGGATTCCGCCTTTGGATCCTGATAAGAAGATACCGTTTTCAGAAGTTGCAGTAATGTTTACAAATTGGAGATTAGAGATGGAGCCTGCTTTTGAACTGTCATCTCTTGGGCAAGTAGTCACATAGATAGGCTCGGCTCTACCCCACCACGAGGGATCATAATATCTCGTGCTGATATTTATGTTCGAGAAAGTAATGTCACTAACGTTCCCTGGAAAGGCACAAATTATCCATAAGACAGACCATCTAAAGCAAATTTTTGTAAATTTGATTAGTGATAAAACCATAGGTACTCAGATACTCGGACTTCCAACGGAGTTTAAGAGAGAAGATTTCAGCTGGGAAGAAATGGTAACGATAGTCCTGAGCTCGTATTCTACATAAAATAGGCTTCCAAAAGGCACGAGTGGTCTCAGCATCTTGATATCAATATTCTTCTAATGCAGGATAAGGATTAAACTAAGGCATAAGTAAAGCACTGAGATGAACAACCATATTCGAAAGGAATTCACTAACAGGCACCAGGTTATCAAAAAACAACCTAAGCCAGTAATAAAATAGAAGAAGCTGATTACAGAAGAATGTGAAACAGAACCGTGTACCTCCATCTCGGATTTGTAATCCAAGCCCTCGATGAGATTCCACAATCGTGATGTTGTCAAACACCAAACCTTTGAATGAATACCAACTAGCGCTGCCAAGTTTGATTGCTGAAGACTTTGTTCTAATCCAGCAGTTGGTTGCAGTAAGATTATAGAGGGGACTGGTGGATGTTTTTGGGCATATGGCATCATCTCCTGTATCGATTTTGCATCTTGTGATGAGCGTATTATTTGAATCGTCAATATCCATACCATCGTTATTAGGCGTGTTAAAGTCTCCATATATTGAAATGTCATGAATTGACGTGTTTTCACAGCGAACAATGTGCAAGCTGTGATATCGCACAACCGGTTAGCAATTGGGATGATAGAACCGGAAAAGCAAAAAACTAGTTTATATCTTGGAAATCATATTGCCCTCCCAAACAATAATTTCATCAAAACGGTTAATGCCACCACAGTCATAACAACATCTGTAGCGACAAAGAATGCAGTATTCTTCGGCCATCTATTAGGGCTTCGTTCTCGAGTTTTAAAGCCTTGCCTATCTCTATGATTAACTACTTTGACATGCTTGAGCTAGCTTAGTTGAGAGATCAAAGGCTATATGCACTTTTTCTAATATTTTGATGCTAGTGGTCACAAGAATTATAGGTGGACAAAGTTCAAGTTGTTAGGGATTCCCAATTACGAGCGTAAAAACAAGCAAAATGAAAGTTCACTCCAACATGGGAGCTAAATCCATATTGTGTTTAGGTTTTTATGAAAGAAGTGTACAAGTATCTTACACATCTTTATAGGTGGACTTAGCGCCAATTGAGAATAAATTAAGACGACCACTACTCGAGTAATAAATTAAAGAAATGATGACTTAATAGTTATAGCACGTTTTGCTATGTTGATAAGAGCGACACCATCTCGGGCAAATCGACCACGGAAAAGCCTTATCCGATCCGAAGTACTAGAAACAAACCCATGAACAATCAAAGACTGAGAAGAGTGAAAAAGTAGACATACCACCAATAAGCTGGTTCGTGGAGTTTGACGTCCCAGATTTCGACATTCCGACAACCAATGAATCCGACCAGCCGGGGTCTACACTCATCACCCAAACACGCACCAGTCTTATTCCAACTCACCATCACATTCTTCCTCTCATCAAATCTCTCCACAAATTTCCACCCCTGCCCATTAATCTCCCCGCCGCCAGTTATCCCGACGTCCACCGCATTCTCCGCCACCACCACGTACCACTTTTCTTGTTTTTCAGGGTAGTCTTCCAATCTACTGCCGCCCAATATGGTGGCGTTTTTTTGGATATTCAAAAAGACCCTGGATTTCAAGTACAGTGTTGCAGTTAAGTAGTTGCCAGGTGGGAAGGTGACAAGGCAGTGGGAGCCATGGAGGGCGGAGAAGGAGGCGCAGGCATCGATGGCGGATTGGATAGGGATGGTGTCATAGTGGTTGCCACTTCCGGTGGCGCCGAAATCAACGACGGAGAAGGAGAGACGGAGGTTGTGGTGGTTGGATTGGAGGATGGAGATGCGTGAAGTGGCGTAGTGGGATTGGAGGGTGGTGAGAACTAATTGGAGAAGTAATTGGATGTAAATCTTGAATACCATTTTGTTGAAATTATTGAAATTGGATCAGATTACAATCTGCAGAAAGTAACGCTCACAGAATCAATTTGATGGGAGAAATAATTTCTTTTGACTGATCCAAATACTATTAAATTCTTATAGACGATAAATCATATTATGCTGTAATTTTTCAATTTTAATTCTGGGGCTTAAATTTTTTGAAAATAGAATTCATTTTTTATATAACTTTTTAAGATTGAATATTATAAATTACGACATTCTCGCGGTTGCTATTTTGGGTAGTCTCGATTTCCGATATGTAACATTTGCTGTTGATGGTTATAGTAAAACAGAGCAAAGACACTTGTTATTTTATTAAAGTCGAGGATAGAGACAAAAAGGAAATAAAAATTCACCTAATCTTATCCATCAGCTTTTGTTGAATAATTTAAAACTTGAACTTTGACAAGTGGAACTTAAGAGTAAAAGACAAGTAAAATAGAATAATTATTAGATATTTCACACTCCACAACGATTGGATGTCAAGTTGTCAAATGATTAAATATTCGCATATAACAAAAAAATAAATAAATAAAAGCTAAGATCAACGTGTGATCAATTCGAGAAAAATAATGATAATTTAGACAATTGAAACACGTGGAAAAAATCTCGTTTATACAAATGATGTAGTCCCAATAAACAAGTCAGAAGAAAGAGATAGAAAATAAGACCTAACTACATTGAATCTTTTCAAGGTGTAGCGATATACTGGATACTGGTAGAAAACAGTTTTTATAGCATTCACCTCATACATTACACATGAAGATATCTAAGCTAGTTTTGACATATCTCTATCGATAACGAACTAAACCTCCTCTAGCAGATGCAGATATAGAATGTCTACATCACCACTCCATTTCCCCAACTACCTATATACATATCCGATCTATACAAAGCTAGCTACCAGCAATTTTGCAGTCCGTTCAGGACTCCATCTTCACCGACTTGAGTGCAGAGAAGCTGCACCTGCACCTGCACCTGCAACGTAAAATAATATGATCAACCAAGCATCTCGCAGTCTAAATTATTTTTCAATAGCATGTTCGATTAAGCTTAAAAAGAGAGTTATTTTTAAGCTTCTATTTTGCCTAACAGAATTTTTAAAAGAAATTTTATTTACTAGAAAAACTTTTTTTCTAGAAAAGTAACTTTTAAGCTTAGCCAAACAAGCTGGTATACATTCCACATATGAAGCCATGAAGGTAAAATGATGTAGAACGTCAGAAAGACTGCCTCGAATTGATTAAGCAAAACAACAGCTCACTAACAGAGAAAAAGCAAAAAAAAATTAGTTGGGAAGGTTGGGGGTGGGGAAGAAACTAAAATATCATCAAAGAGTCAGATTGCGGCTTACCTTTATTTCTTGAAGTGTCGTATCTTAAAAGGGAGTTCTCCGGAGTAATGAAGTTAGAGTTGTTATCTTCTCCAACCCAGACAGATTGATGAAGTCCATCGAAATGCTGCAGCTGTTGATTTTGTTGTCTGTTCCCATTGATTTGTTCCACAGGCCAGATTGGCGGAGTAAACATGTCCGGGTAGCCAATATCCATTGGGGATCCACTCTAGAAGGTTCGAAATATTTCAAGAACATTACAACGCGAGAAGGAAGACAAATCAAATGCCTTGCACATATTCTCAATGGCAATTCTGCCAATTAACTTGAGGCTATCTAGACTTCCTCATCATTGGACCAAAAGATTTACAGGTTCGGTAGCATTTGAAAATATAAGTTAAAATGGAAAAAATGATAAACGAGAAGAGGGCTATTGTAATTTTGAAACAGTGTTCTGGTACCCATTCCAAGGATTCATGTCCATCTTGGAAGGTCCAGACACNCGAGAAGGAAGACAAATCAAATGCCTTGCACATATTTTCAATGGCAATTCTGCCAATTAACTTGAGGCTATCTAGACTTCCTCATCATTGGACCAAAAGATTTACAGGTTCGGTAGCATTTGAAAATATAAGTTAAAATGGAAAAAATGATAAACGAGAAGAGGGCTATTGTAATTTTGAAACAGTGTTCTGGTACCCATTCCAAGGATTCATGTCCATCTTGGAAGGTCCAGACACATATGTTGTCTAATTTCAAGTCATGTTAGACATGCATCTGAAGTTTCGGCATAACATGGTTTTAACTCAAATTAGCTGATTGTCAAGCAATTTAAAAGCCCTCTTTCGAATCCCCATCCCACCGTAAAATAAAACAAACGGGAAAATTACGTCATTTTTAGAAGATAACAAGAAAGATACTTGAAATTATTAAATAAATTCGTAGTTCCAACTGAGATCAGGCAGGATGGACAGGGCAAGAAGTCCTTAGGTTAGATGGCATAAATAGACTTAGGTTGTTGTTCCACTTTATGCTTTGCCTAAATTTTATTAATGCTGTTCTAGTTAATAATGTCTGTAATGGGAGTAGTACCCCTAAATTTATTACTCTGGAAGTATAGTTTAGTCCCCATCCCTTTTACATCAATAAAAGGAGAGTGATGTTATTCAGCTCCATTGGTACTTAGCACCAGTCTAAGTGGCAACTAGATGTCATTAAACGATAGATGCATTTAAATGCAAAGTCAAATTATTCATTTAATTGGTCCCCATCCCTTTTACATCAATAAAAGGAGAGTGATGTTATTCAACTCCAATGGTACTTAACATCAGTTTAAGTGGCAACTAAATGTCATTAAATGATAGATGCATTTAAATGCAAAGTCAAATTATTCATTTAATTGGATCTATCAAGCATGGCCTCCTAGATTGGTGATCTAGCACACTAGTGCTAGATAGCATTATTCTAAAATGATAGGAGAATCCAAATGCCCAAATACTAGAAAGCAATTTCCTTCTTAGCATTTCTTCCGACAAACATTGATTACAGACTTGAAAAGTAAAAGTGGGGAAGGAAAAAAAAAAAAAAAACCTTACTTCTGCAGCCAAGAGAGTGTCGTGGTTGAAATCAAAACTTGGGGTAACAGTGGCAAGTCTCATAGATAAGAACTGAAGTGAAAGAAAAATTACCAATCAGCAGACGGTCAAAGGCAATAAACATGTCTGAGTACAAGACTGGCCCAGCTTTTATACTTATTAATAAGTTGAGTCTATTATTAATATTGTTCCGTGATCAAAATCAGTGATCTGGAAGGATAAAATCAACTTTCATTACCTAGCAATGTCTCTAGATTTAGTGACAATGTCAAATCATGTTGTCTTTAAAATGCACCAAGTCTCAAATCGTCATTTATTTCTTAATATCCCTTCGGATTGAAATTCAGAACAGGGATAAACCAACACATTGAGTTTAGCATTCATACATAAGTGGCAAGGACGCTAAATCTAACCTCCACTCGAGATTGAAGGGTTTGTACATGATTTATTATCTCATCCAGAGCTGTTGCGGTACCTGAAATCTGTAGAACCAAATTAACAACAACCTTTTAGTTATTTTACCGAGACAAATATCCACCTTAAGTTATCAGGTAAAACCAGATTTCAATACTTTACAATTAAGATGACATGTTATCGGTGCTTAACATAATATTTGGCTCATTAGACTTATGTATATTGTACACACACACACACACACACACACACAAAATTAATGACATTGCTAGTAGCACATTATACATTAAGTTCTACCATTTCCTCTATCATAATTTTTTTATTTTAAGATTTTCTAAATTGCACATGATTTCCTCGAATGAAATTTCTTCTTCCCCTTTCTGTTTTCTTTGTCATCAATTTTTCTTTATTAAAATTGCATGGCAAACCAGTGGCAAATAAGAAGCTATGTTAGCAGCCATGCTCAGCACCGGTAAGACGAAAATACTGAGAAGACAAAACTTGGTTGATTTTCTATTGGAAATTTTTTTTTGCTATTGCTTTGGCTCATATTCCCTTAAAAAGTTTTTATTTTTCACTAACCTGCCAAAATATCACAGACAATCTTAAAATGATTCAACTGTGGAAGAACAAGTCGCAAAATAAATCCTTAGGAAATGATATAAATCTATAATTAACATTATTAGAACAGATTTTGCACAAATCAGCACATAGCTAAAATCAAATTTCACTAATAAATAAGTATTTAATATAACAGAATTTGTTATTAACTACTTCTCAATTCTTCTAGGTCATTCTAGAACTTGATAGGAGTCTATCATTACCCGCTGCCGCAAAGTCCACCTTGTCCTCGAGGTGGAAGTATATTTCAACTTCACAATTCGGAACCAAATTTGGAATAAGCTTGTTGTAGCTGTTAACTCGTGTAGTCAAACGACCACCTAGAATTAGAATGTTATCCATGCAAATCCCATAACCAGTTGAACCTACCAAAGGAATTTCCCTTGTCATTTTCAGTTGTTGAAGCACTGTAACAACGTTAGTTTTTGGGTGGATGATTTGTATTGAGTGGGTTGAGATATTTAGGTGAGTAGATGGGTATAATAATGGGTCATTAAAAGAGTTTGGGCTAAGGGAATTATTTTTACTATTTGGACTGTAATTCATTTGGGTCTGCTTCACTAATTCATTCTTGTCTTCCATGTTGGGCCAACTCTCTAATATGACCCAAACCCAAAGGCCTTATCACCCTGACTTCAGTCCTAATTACTGGTTTCAGCCCCTTAATAAAAATGTCTTCCATCACAGCTTCAGGATTTGCCGACAATAGAGTTTCAAGTACCTCTAAAATCGGCATTTCCAGCATACAACCTCGTGCCTCTGCCTTCCCTGATTCTTCTCTGTGGTCATGGCTGTCAGTAATTGCCCCAATTTCATCCAGTTCAGGCAGTGAAGCTGCCTGACCTTTTTCTTCCCCTGCTTGTCCCATTTTTTCCATCATCAAGTCGAGCTTCTCCATCATCCTAGTCATAACCCTCTTCATTTCAAATTTCAGTGTGCCAGACCTTCCTGCACTTCCATCAAAATTCCATCAATTCTCACCTCCAAGGCTACCACTCGATCTATAAGAGACATTTTCCCCGATCTCAACTGCTCTAATACCATTTTGTTAGGTTCCCGATGGCTGATCATTTTGATGGTTTCTTGATGGCTGCTGTTGGTTCTATAGGTGATCATTTTGCTGAAGGATTATAGAAGAGAAGAAGTGACTCTACCTCTTCTCTATTTATAAGTATTTTGTAACCAAATCTAACAGAATTTGTTACTATTAACTACTCGATTCTTCTGGTTCTTTTAGAGCTTGATAGGAGTCTATCAATTACTTCTACTGTTTTCTTGAGTCCAGCACCTGACAACGTTAATATTGACACGATTCCGTAAACTTTTGAAGGCCAGGATCGATGATCCAGAAAAGATTTAACCATGGTAATTTTAGCGGTTCTTTTCTCTTTCTGCTTGTAACACAAAGAGCAAGAACTAATGAACGATAACCTCAATCTTTGTTTATATAACATACAACGGCCAGTCCCATCTATATTAGTTGATACTGTTTGTTCCTTTTGAAATCACTTCCTAACTTTAAAAATTCATGCAATTAGTGTGTCTTCAATTCTCTTGTCAACTCCAAAATATACACTTCTGATCAAGGATGAAGAAAAATATAAAAAATGAGTAGAAATAGGACCCCAGATAGCGAATAACTTTCTAAGTGTGGGTCCAAAAAGCTTCGAACCATATCGAATTTATCTCCAGTTTGATTCCGCTATAAAAGTTGATTAAAATCTAAGTCAAAGTAAACAAATAATTTTAACAACGCATTTAATGGAACCCACAACTTTTTTGCCACACATTCCATCAACTTTTATCAAAATCTACTAAAAAAACTAATTTTTGTCTTTCCTTCTTCTTTCATTAATTATATAGCATACAATCTAGCCATTCCTAACATTTATATTTTAATGTCTAGTCTTGAAGAAAACTGTCGTATAACTTTCTAGATTAATTGATATCTTAATTACTTTTTGCCTATACTAGTTAGACCTAAATTTAAAAGTAAGACCTATGTAATAACTATCATGCTCAAACATTAATTCAAATAAATAAATGTGTCCAGTCTCTAATCACTTAAATCTTTTATATGGAGTGGTTTAACATGATATTGGAACAAGGCAAAGGCATGAGTCCAAGTCCATTTGCCACCCAATTATGAGAACTATACACGGATTGGGGCTTGGAATTTAAGAAATAATTTGGAGAGCACATGAGAAGCCATGTTTTGCAAAATAAATTTAGATAAATAAATGTGTATGATAGCTTAGCTTAAACTTTTAGATCATATGTTCAAGACATAGTTCAAACTTATGTGAAGATCTCAAGCGGCAAAAACCAATCTAATCAGAGAAAAAAACAAAACCATTAATACTTATTGATCCCCATTTTTTGGTGGCCGCGAGAATCATGGTCCAAGAAAAGAAAAAGATACTGCTAACTAAATGACAAAAATGTCCTTATAAGGGACAGATAAAGACCCAATGAAAAGGGCAGAAAGCTGAAAACAAAAGGAATAAGACGTACTATTAAGCAGGAACAAAATATCTAATCACACTCAGACATAAAAAATTTTAATAACACATGATCACCAGAACCAAACTACTAAATATTTACAAGGGGTTTCTTTCCAATAAAATAAAAGAAAAAGACAGGTTACCTTGTTACATCCTGGGACCAGCTCCTGTAATAGTTTCATTCGGGCATTGATCTTCTCCCTCCTGGCCTATATAAACATAACCGAATTAAGCCCCTGTCTCGGCCTGCTAAAAACCTAATAGAAATTAAAACTTGAAATGTTTATCATTCAAATGCACATTTTTTATTGATTAAAAATGTCTACTTTTTAGACAATTTGCAGAGCACATTTACAGCCTTAACAGGCAAAATTTCCATGTTTGCCCTTATCAAATGTACACATTATGCATAAATGAGGCCTGAGGGTAAAATAGACAATCTCCAATCTTCGAAAGCTGGAAAATGGACCAAATTTCAAACGTGAGCCCTGATGATTTGAAGTAAGAATGAACTGTGAAATTGGCACAATCACGCCCAGACGGACTAAATATTAAAGCTAATCACATTTTACTATTACTAATCAAGATTAAGCCAAATGATTAACTGGTGATTATAAGCTTAAAATAATTTACTCTTTCAGCCAAGCTATGGCTATCGGTGGCTAGGCCACGGCGAGTTCTGAAGTGAACATATGGCAGCTTCTCTCCGCCGTCTTCAGAGGCTTCATTTGATAACACTCTTTTGCTCTTCGTGTTCGATTCTTTAACCTGAAAATAAACCATTCATCAAATAATATAAAAAAATTTGTGACTATATAATCAATGCGTTACAGATATCAAATTTAATGAAATGGGTTTCAAAAATCGTCGTTAATGGTTATGAAATTACCTTTTTCTCCCTTTCCTTTCGCTTGCCGGACTTCAGATTCTGGTCAGAAACTACCGGAGAATAACAATTCGGGTTCGAATCCGAGTCTATATGCTCTTGCTTGACAACATCGAGCTTCTTCGAGATCGAAGCGGACAGCATTGAGTAATTTTCCGGCGAATTATCAGCCATTGCTAAGGCAGAAAATTTCGAAGCATGATCAATGAGGGCAATATTCGAAGGAAATATATGCGGCAGAGGAAAATGAGAGATGTTGGGTTTTGTCGGAAATACTTCGTCCGCGGCTTCCGGAGAGTTGACCAAGAGCTCAACTGCTTGTGGTGCTGGAAGTTCGAGAAGCGCAGTGAAGTAGCTGGTGGTCTCCGGCGGTGGCGGTGCGGGGATTAGTCCGTGGATATCATCGAATCCGAACCCGATATCTCCGGGTTTGGGCCCGCAAATTCCGGATCTATATTGCAGTTCAGTTGCTTCAACTTTTGGTTCCATTATGAAGGTTTCAAAGAAACACTTAAATAACGTAATAATCAACTTCTAAGTCACCAAAATTGAGTAGATTCCGGTCCTATAACTTCAATACAGTTCGATTTTCCAGAATTCAAACCTTCGTGCCTACAACTTTACGGGTTCTAAATATCAGCCAGTTCTGTGCCTCCCGCAAGAAATTTTCAAAATTCCAAGATAAGCTCAATGAAATTTAAGAAATCGAGAAAATCAAACCTAGTTTGAAGATGATATTTTAGAGTCAGTTTATACATTACCATTTTAAACTGTCAATATTTAAAATCATATTTCAAGACTCTTCAAATTAATATTTTAATTTAAAGAGTGGGTTTGACTCTTCAAATTTGAAGAATTAAACTCACTCTCTATAATTAAATGTATTTAAAAAGTTTCAATTTTCAATGTAGAAAAATAATAAAATAATATAAATAAAAGTTAGTTAAAATAAAAGATAAAGAAAAATAATAAATATTTTTTGAGAGTAGTAAAATTAGGTGTTAAATATAAAAAACTTGTTGGAGCACTTCAAAATTTTAACTCTCTAAATTTATAAATACTCTCCAAATAATATAATATACTTTCTAAAAATAGAGAGTCTCTTGGAGATACTCTAACAAACAAAATTTTGAAAATGGACTTACGTTCCTACATTTGACCCTCGTGCAAATTGTATATACATTTCATTTTTTTGTATTTTTACCTTAATTTTCAATTTTTCACCGTGAAAAACATCATTTTCATCAATTTTTATTCAATTTCTCAAATACAATATTATGAAATAACAAATATACTTACCTATTTAAATAAAATAAAATAAAAAGAAAGACACAAATAGCAATCGTACTTCCATTTTTTTTTTAAAAAAAAGTACTGGTAAATTTTAAATAAATTAAATTAAAAAAAAAAATCATTCTTCTTCTTCGCTCCTCTCCCTCTCTCCCACCAACGTCGACACCACCTTCTTATCGGCGTTGAGGTGGTCCCCTCTAATCTTACCCTCATCCACTACTACCACGAACTCTGCCTCTACCTTATCATCATCATCATCATCATTTCACTCCAATGATTTCAAGCTATTTTCGATCGAGCTAGCCTCCCATAGCTATACTTCACTAAAAGACCTTTTACCCTCAGTTGCAGTCAACTCCTCGAGGTCCAGCGTATCTCACCAAGCTCAATAAGTGTTCGATATTTTTATCTGCAATCACCTCATAAAGCAGGCTGCTTGAGCTTATCTCCAACTCATGTCCATGAACAAATCCTCGAGAACGTGGAATGTATCATGTGTACAGACAACGGTAGGCCGACAAGCAAAGCTGAGATTAGTGATGGCAAAAAAAATCCACCCCGGCGCTGCCCCTTCCCGACGGTTTGGTGGGGGCGGGGGTGCCCGCCCTGAAGCGCCCTAAACCCACCCCATGAAGAATTAAAAAATTTAAAATTAAAAAAAATTAATTAATAGGAAATTTTTGTTAAAAAGAAACGGCTCAAGCCTGCACCCCGAACCCCTCCCCCACCCCGTCTAAGGTGGGGCGTGGCACGGGGCAAGGTGGGAGAGTGGCGTGGCGTGACGGGGTGGGGTGGAGCGGGGTGCCCCGCCCCGAACCCGCCCGTTGCCATCTCTAGCTGAGATGAGCAGCGGTCTCAATGCTTTTAAAAGAATACTACAACAACGGTAGACACTACCAAAATCTCACAAGGCGAAAATGTGCGTCACACGATTACAATTGGCCGATCTGAAGGATAGAATAAGTAAAGGAAAAGCCACGCACCAATTGAAAGTGCTATTAGAGAAATGTAATTGATGTGAAAGTATGAGGTGTTCTTGTAGATGCGAAAGGCGGCTTAGATAAGGAGTCGAGACAGGCAAAGGAAGAGCGATCAAGGAGTTTGCACCAGGGGTGGCTCTGGGAGAGGTGGGAGAGGAAGGCATGGGTAGAGATCGGCGCCGTCGTCGTGTCAGATTGGGAGGACGAGATCGAGAGCGTTGGCAGAAAGGCCATTCGTGATTTTTTAGAGAGGAAAAAAGACGATTTTTCTTTTCTTTTTTGATTTTTTAATTTAATTTATTTGTGTTTTTTTGAAGAAAAGTAAAGTATGGTTGCAATTTGTTTATTATTTTTCTTTTCGTTTCTTTTCTTTTTATTTAAATATAAGGGTATATTTGTCATTTTACAATTTTTAATTGAAAAAATTGGATAATAATCGATGAAAATGACATTTTTAACAATAAAACATTGAAATATGGATGAAAATGCAAAAAATTGAAAAAATCTCATCAATTTTGACCCAATTCGAATGGCACCGTTCATAGGGGTTGAAAAAAATTGATAATTTGTTATTTTTTTAGGCATTGATTTTGGATAATTTAAAAATAAACAAAAATCAGTGTATTGTAATTTTGACCGATTTATTCAAATTACCAAATCATTTTAATCATTTCACATATTCTCTTTTTATTTTATTTTTTATAAAATAATTATTTCCTACCAACATATTTTGTTCAAAATTAAATTGTAAATACAAATATAATAACTAAAAAAATTATTTCTAAAAATTTACATTATAATTAAAGATTACTCATAAGGAAAAAATTATTTATAAGATAAAAATCGCTTTTATATTTATAAAAAAAACGTGTTTATAAAATAAAATACTACTAATAAGATGAAAATTTACTTTTAAAATATTAAAAAATGATTTATAAGTAAAAAAAATCACTTAAAATTGTTTAAAAGTGCAAAATTAACTTATAATAATAAAGTTTACTTATAAGTAAAAAATACTAACTTAAAATTTTAATTAAATTTTTAAGTTAAACCCCTGTTTGGTACACATTATTTTTTTCATTCTCATTCTTCTACTCATTTTCAACCACACATTTTTCAATAAAATAATATTTTTCATCACATCAATAATTTTTCCTTCTTTTTCAACCACTAACTGAGCCCTTGTTTGGGCCACATTCTTTTTTTCATTCTCATTCTTCTATTCATTTTTAACCATACATTCTTCAATAAAATAATATTTTTCATCACATCAATAACTTTTCATTCCTTTTCAACCACATATTATTCATCAATCTACTATTCCAGAATTCATTCTTCCAAAATAATATGGCTCAAACACACCCTAAATATTAATTTATATGTAGAAAAGAATTACATATAAGCAAAACATTACTTATGAGTGAAAAATTTCATACAAGAAACTATAAATTGAAAATTTCATTAAGAAATATACATATATAATTTTATATTTGTAAAAAACTTTCAGAACACGTGGATAATAAACTTTTAAATATAAGTTGAATTATTTTAAAAATATGCATTAAAATAATTCAAAATCAGTTCGATCATAAATGTTCAAAATCAATACTTTAAAAGTGCTCATAATCATAATCAGTGCCTCAAAACTTCCAACCACGCACTAAATAGCACAGAAGAATGTCTTGTCACTTCCAACCTCAAAACTTTAGATCCGTAGGATGGACCTATCACTTTCTTTGCATGTCTTGTCATTTATGCAAAACTGAAATATATACCATTAACATGAATTCTACTTGTACATGAAAAAAAAAATACACAGAATTTTACAAGAATAGAGACAACAGTGGGTCCCATCATATATTTAAAAAGAAAAAAATGTGCGAGCCCCACCCTCGTATGAGTGTTCTGTTACATTTCCAAGGAATTTATTTCTGTACGTGCAACACTTTTGATAAGAAAAATATGCACACATATATTGCCATTAATGTAATTAATTAATTATTTAATCTGAAAGTTTAAGCATAAAAAGGGGTCGACCTATATTTGTTGGAAAACCCTCCTTGGCCAGGCCCAACACATCACGGTCTTTAATAAATGGGTGGCGACAAATAATGAAACCGAATCTTTGGTATTAAAGTTGATAAAAGTATATGCTTAATAAATAAAATATTGTTTTTAAGAAAAAAACGTGACAAACTAAGTTAGCCTTACGCATAGTAAAGTGGCAATTCAGAAAAACTGGTATTTTGAACTTAATTATTTTGTTATAAATCTCATTGTCATACGAGTAATCTTCGCTAAATCTCGAATCCCTCTTTAGTAAGCACAAGCATGGTTATAGATTGTTCAACCGTAAACTCGAGTAAACAAAATAAATCTTGTTTTGCATAATTCTAACTCAATTTAGAGATTTTGTGAAGGAGTTAGGGTTGGACATGGTCCGATCCGATCCGATCCGGTTCGGTTCGGTTCGGTTCGATTTGGTTCTCATCTAAATTTTTTGGATATTTAATAAATGGAATTGTCGGGTTCAAATATAATTACGGAACCGTTCGGGTTCGATTCCGTACCATAATTAATTTTTTTAATATTTACAGCAACACAACATAAATACAACTAATGACATGTTCATTCGTAACTTCGATGGGCGGTTTTACAGGGGAAGTCGATTCGATAGTCGGGGGCTTCGATTTGGACACGTAGATGTAGGTTCTCAATTTATCAAATAATTTGAGATTAGTGAACATGTGCTTACCGAATGAAAGTATGAAATTGGAAGTGGAAGGATAAAAATTTAAAAAGGCCTAAATGGCTAGATCATTGTTTGATATGTCGGTGCTAATGTGGCGGTGATGGTGAGGTGGTGTTGGTGTTGACGATCGTGGCAGCAGCGACTGCGGTGCTTTTGGTGGTGGTGGTTCTAGTGGTGGTCACAAATGGTGGTAGTGGTGTTGAGGTGGTGCGGCATTCCGTTGGTATCGATGATGAATTGAGGTTGGGTCTGGTCGAGGTGGGGATAAAGAGTGTTTGTGACCAATTATTTGAGTGATTGTGACTAATAAATTGGTTAATTTGAAATCAATAAATAATATGTGATCGATAAAATAGATAATTTATGACCAATAAATAACATGTAACCTTAAAAAATATGAGTTTGTAACTAAATTTGTAATCGTGACTTATAATTTGATAACGCGTGACCAATTGATTTAATAATTTGTGATCGAAAATTAAGTTGTGATCTATAAAATTTATGATTTGTGACTATAATGTTCTGCAATTGTTACTAGTATGTAGTTATGATCATAAATTGTATAATATTGTAACATTAATATATTTAATTAATAAAAAAATTTAATTATCTGTTTAATTAATAAAATTTAGTTATGATTGAAATTTTAAAACAATTTTCTTAATTTCGAAATTATATCTTTCAAACGCCTTATATATATTGATTGGGACTATAAAAAATAAAATATATATTTAGCGAGAGAGAGGAAAAATGTCACCGAAGGGTGAAAGTAGAACTGAGGAGCGAACAATTGAATGAGGAATTTTTTATGATGGAAGGGAACCAAATGAATTGGTGGGTCCATAGGCAACCCTATGGTATTGTAGCCCAAATACAAGAAATGGAAGAGGAAGAAAAGGACCAAACCCCCGCTGTTGTACATGACATTATTGAACAATTTCCAAAAGTATTCATAGAGTCAAGAGGGATGCCACTTCCCAGGTTTAATGACCATAGGATTCCATTAAAATGAGCACGATCCTTTCATATATGGCCTCATAGAGGCCCTTATATACAGAAAACTGAAACGGAGAGAATGGTAAAGAAATGTTGGAGACTGTAATTATTCTGTAGAGCAATAGTCCTTTTGCCTCTCCTGTGTCGCTAGTAAAAGGAAGGATGGAACTTGGAGATTCTGTAGATTACAGGCAGCTTAACAGCTTACCATCAAAGATAAATACCTCATGCCCTTGATTGATGAACTGATTGATGAGTTGTATGGATCAAGGTTGTTCTCCAAAATTGACTCGAGGGCTGGATATCACCAAATCAAAGTGGCAGAGTCAGATATACACAAAACAGCATTCAAAACTCACCAAGGCCTTTATGAATTTAAGGTGATGTCCCTTTGGACTCACCAATACCCCAACTACCTTCCAATGTTTGATGAATGAAGTTTTAGAGAGTGTTTGAGGAAGTTTGTTCAGATTTTATTTATTTATTTATGATATCTTGGTATATAGCTCTGATTTGGAATCCCATTGTCAACATTTATCCATTGTACTTGAGTTATTAAGGAAGCAGACATTGTAAGCTAAATGGTCTAAATGCTCATTAGGGCAATCCAAAGTGGAGTATTTAGGTCACATAATATCAGCCATAGGAGTATCGGCTGACCCTCAGAAAGTGAGTGCTATGCAGCAGTAGCCTAGGCCTAGTAATGTGAAGCAATTGAGGGGATTCCTTGGCCTAACAGGATATTACAGGAAATTTGTAAAAGGATATGGAATTCTATCTAAACCCCTTACCGATCTCTTTAAAAATGATTGTTTCAACTGGGATAATGTTTCTGACAATCTTGATTGCATTAAGTTGTAGTCTAGCAATGTCGGTAACTATTTGTAAAGATATTTTTTTGGGTAATGTCTAATGTTGTAGCTGTTTTTAGTCCCAAAATTGCGGATTTTTTTGTTGAGAATATGTCTTGAATCGAGCAGGAAGAGAGGTTCTTGAGGCAATGGGTTTAAAGTGGCGCCAGCCAGATTTGGGTAGATCTGTGCTAAGCAACCCTTGCTCGGACAGGGCCTGGTCTAGTAAAATTACATTTTCGCAGACTTCAGAGTTTGGACCAAGCAGTTGCAGTGCTCCAGCTCTTTGGACTCTGCCTAATACATTAGAGGCTCGCCTGGCAAAGTTCGGGTTGGCCATGACCAAATAATTTGGGACATTGGGTCCATTTTTACACCTCTACATGGAACACTTACCTGGAGTGAAGAGACCAAATAATTTGTGCAGACACCAATGACCTGATCGATAAACAGTAACCAGTTTTTCTGTTCAGCTTGGAAGTTAGACCTAGTCTAGAGGTTAAGAAAAGCCAAATACACAAGTTAGGAGTACAATTACAAGCATGGAAATAAACAGGTTCAAAGTGAATTAAACAAAGTTTACAAACATATGATGACAACAGAATACTAAATATATAACTGTTCTGTCATTGAATGGAAAGGGACTTCATAAGGCCGGCCTTGCTTTTAATAGCACCACCAAATAAAAGAATTCTGATTTAAGACAAAAACTTAAAATGATTTCTTAAAATGATTATTTAGTCATTGTCTATTTGACCTATTTTATTAGTAAAAAGAAGAAACCTATTGTCATAAATTATTACTTGGTCAATGTCTGATTTGAGTAAAATGTTATTAGTTTACCTTTACCAGGTCATCTATCTCGACGCCCAAAGAATGCACCTACCAATAAAATAAATATTTCAAAACTGCATAGGTTCATCATATAAATATCAAGAAAGCACATGTAATCATTCATAGCTTCAACCATGGCAGAATTCCAAGACTTTGTCATTTACTTCCTCATTTGGCTTATTTCTACTATTCTGATACGAATATTTTTGAAAAAACGAAACACTTCAGGCCTTCCTCCAAGCCCTATAGCCTTACCGGTTATTGGTCATCTCCACCTCCTTGCCCCAATACCTCACCAAGCTCTAGCCAAGCTGTCGCAACGTCTTGGACCATTGATTCACTTATTTCTTGGTTCAGTCCCTTGTGTAGTAGCTTCCTCACCTGAAATGGCTAAAGAGTTCTTGAAAACATACGAAAGTTCCTATTCCAATCGACCACAAAGTTTTGCTGTCGATTACCTAACATATGGTTCTCAAGACTTCTCATTTGCACCTTATGGACCTTATTGGAAGTTCATGAAGAAACTATGCATGTCTGAACTTCTTGGTGGTCAAACATTAGACCTGTTACTTCCTGTTAGACGATCTGAAATGAGAAGTTTTATGGTATTTTTGTCGAGCAAGGCCAGTGCGGGCAAGTCGGTTGATATTGGAGGAGAGCTTATTAGATTGACGAATAATGTAATTTCAAGAATGATTATGGGTGAAAGGTGTTCGGAAGATGAAGACGAAGCTGGAGATGTCAGAAAATTGGTTCAAGAGATTGCTGAGCTCACCGGGAGGTTTAATCTGATGGATTTTATATGGTTTTGTAAGAATTTGGATTTGCAGGGATTCAGAAAGAGGCTTAAGAAAGTTCGTGACAGATTTGACGCGATGATGGAGAGGATCATTGACGAACATCAAAATCCAGGTCGGAAACTGAAGCTAGAGAATGAGGAAGGAGAAGGCGTAAAAGATTTGCTCGACATTTTACTTAATATATCAGCAAATGAGAGCTCGGAGATGAGTTTGACAAGAGAGAACATAAAAGCTTTTATCCTGGTAACTTGCAATACCTTTTCTCATTCCAAAATGTTCATTACATGAAAAATTTTGTTTCACGCAATTCAGATTCTGGATCTCCTTCTGAGAACAGCACAAACTAAAAATTCTGTGTTGGAATTTTACAGGACATATTTGCTGCAGGAACTGATACATCAGCAATCACAACAGAATGGGCTCTGGCAGAATTAATCAACCATCCTAACATATTGCATAAAGCCCAGCATGAAATTAATTCTGTTGTTGGCAAAAACAGACTTGTAGAAGAATCAGACATTTCAAACCTTCCATACCTTCAAGCCATTGTTAAAGAGACGCTAAGGCTTCATCCAACAGGACCATTAATTGTCCGAGAGTCGTCTGAAGATTGCACCGTTGCAGGTATTTAAACATTGTCTTCAACATGCACACGCCCTTTCACAAGGGATTCGTTTTAAAATCAAATGTTTGACACGTGAACAACTTTTCTAAATGGGTAGTGGAAGACTTGAACACGGTTCTTTAGTCCAGTTCTGATCCAAATTTTAATCTCATTTTCTACACAGGTTACCACGTTCCAGCAAAAACGAGACTTTTTGTCAATGTTTGGGCCATTGGTAGGGATCCAGAACACTGGGAAAATCCACTGGAGTTCCGGCCAGGAAGGTTCTTGAATGAGGATGGTTATTTGAAAGCACAGTTAGATGTAAGGGGACAACATTATCATTTATTGCCATTTGGAAGTGGTCGAAGAGGATGTCCTGGAACTTCTTTGGCATTGCAGGTTGTTCAGACAACCTTAGCTGCCATGATTCAGTGCTTTGAGTGGAAAGTTGAAGGGAATGGGACTGTGGGTATGGAAGAAGGACCTGGTATAACACTTCCAAAGGCTCATCCTTTGATTTGTTTCCCTGTGGCTAGACTCAATCCAATTCCATCTATGTAATTCTGTCTTTAAGCTTCGATTGAAAATTTGAAAAAGGATGAAATCTACTACTTACACAAGGTGTAAGTATGAATTTCAATATATCAGCAATATAATGCTCTGTTTGAATCAATCAATCTTTACTCCTATTTGTTTAAGCTAGCAAATTTATTATACTTGTGATATTAGAACCTAATTTTCTTCTTATATCAATAGTTTTTTTGGTTTTCTGAATAGAAGATCTTGGGAACTTTACTCCTTTAGTAAATTTCTATGGTAAAAATCCAGTCTTTCATTGATTTTAGATATGTGGGCAAATTATACTCTGGCTGGTTTGGAAAAATAGTTATAGTGAATCTTGGAACTCTTTTATAATTAAGGGTGGGTACGGTCCGGTTACAAAAAGAACGAGTTGAATTTTTCCTAAAACGGTGAATTAATTTGGCAACTTCAATTATCAAAAATAAAAAGAAAAAAAGAAAAAAATAACAAATTTGGTCGTGCAGATCGATTATTCATTTCTAGTTTCGAATCAAGAATCAAACTAAATCCATCGGTTATTGATTCTAACAGGCATTGTAGTTAAGAAGAATCAAACTGCATTGTTCAATTTGATTCTTATCCGGTTCGGACTTCTATCCATCCCTACTTTTATCAAATGTTGGACCAATGTTCATAGTTCAATATTGCACAAAACAAATAATAGCTCACCAGTCCATTATTTTCTGGAGAGTGGGAGGAAATACAAAAGTTTTGGAGAGAATAATGAAACAATTGTTTCATTTTTATTCAATAGAACGCACAATCTGAAAACCCCATTTTCATTGGGTACCAGTTGTCATTACCATTTCGGCCATCAATTTTAAAGAAGCAATTATTTGGCTTAAAAGTCGAAATTTCCTCTAAAAAATCTCTCTTATGGCTCAAACATGCAAGTATACAAAACAGCATGCCATGAATTTCCAAATTCTTTGCATTCTCTTTATTTTCTTGTCCCCACCAATTTTTTGTCTCTGCAATCCAAATTACAAATCAAACAAGTCCTAAACCCTGCTCGATTCAACTCATGGGATCCCAAAACAGATTGTTGTGAAGATTGGTATGGTGTGCCATGTGACCCAAACACAAATCGGATTGTTACATTCGATCTCTTCCGCGCCAACATTTCCGCCCAAATTCCAGCAGCCATCGGAGACCTTCCGTAACTCGATTGCAAAATTATCCAATCTCAGATTGCTTAGACTTAGCTATACCAACTTATCCGGACCGGTCCCTACATTTCTTAGCCAACTCAAGAGCTTACATTTTCTAGACTTATCTTTCAATAACCTAACCAGTTCAATCCCACCTGAACTTTCCCTACTCCAAAACCTTGAGCCCTTCACTTAGACCGGAACAAACTCACTGGTAACATCCTGGAATCCTTTGGAAAGTTCACTGGAAAAGTACCTGATCTTTATCTCTCCCGCAGCAACCTCACAGGTTCAGTCCCAAGATCATTAGGTGACTTGAATTTTACTGACCTCGACTTGTCGCGCAATAAACTTGTAGGTGACATCTCATCTTGTTTGGCAGAAACAAGACTTTACAAATAGTCGATTTTTCAAGGAACGTGTTTGAGTTCGATCTGTCAAAGGTGAAGTTTCCTGACAGCTTACAATCGTTAGATTTGAATCATAATAGGGTTATGTGGTCAGATTCCAATGGGTGGGAACTTGCAGAGCTTTGACATTAGTTCTTATTTCCACAACAAATGTGATAACTGACAAGTGTATTTTATACACTTATCCGGGATTTAAAATAACGATATTCGATAGTTCTTCCAACAAAATATATCTAAGTTATTGTATTTTATGTTATATATGTAAAATTTAATTGTTGAACGATGAATCGAAAGAAAGAAGCGAAAATTGGTGAAAATGGGCAAAATTCAAAGTTTGAAGACCAAATTGCAAATTCACCAGTTGATTCGAACCAAAAGATGAGAGAGTTATGACTAAAATACTTAATGTTGTGCAGAGACAAAAAAATTTGCTTGCGAATGGAACTTTCCTTATTCGATTAGAACTCTTTTGGAAACAAATTTGGATCATTTCAACCAATTTTCTGCTCCTACAAATAATTAACAACATAATACGTAATAGAGATCTCTCATATACATCTTATACTCCAATATTCATTAATTCTTATCATCAAAGGAGGATAATCCATAGTTTTTTGTGAGATAATTGAAGGAGATTTGCAAGAATTCAATCAAGTGAAAATTCAAATTTGATTTTTGGGCAAAGAAGAGAAGGCATGAGAAACTATTGAAGAGATTCAAAATTTCAAGATTCATCTTCTCAGTTAATCAAAAACTTGGGTTATATCTTTTCACTTAAATATGATTTCTTGTAATTTCAATATGTTATGCTAGTTTTATACATTGTTAGGATGGAATGAACTCTTGTTTTGAAATTTTTAATGTTAATCGATTATTTTGACGACTAGTATGTTTATTTTCTTAGATATTTATTATTGTTTTCGCTGATTTTTCAATTAATTAGCTACTAATTAGGATAATTTATTGGAATCTATTATTA
>CAIGRR010217923.1:0-20252 GCA_903798365.1 Fraxinus sp. 1973-6204 | reverse complement strand
CAGCAGCATGGATGTTTAATGTAGTCACTTCAGTTGGTATCATCATTGTCAATAAGGCGTTAATGGCTACTTATGGCTTCAGCTTTGGTAAATTTCTTGTCCTGATGGAAGGAAAATTTAATTTGAACTTCTTATCATTAATTTTATTTGAAAATTTAATTGCCTTATATATAATCAAACTAGAGTAGTACTTGGTTTTGTCAGTAATATTCATATTTTGTGATACTTGATCTACTTGTATGGACATACATACTGAAACGAGATAAATGTTTTCAATAATATGAGCTGCTTGCTATATGACTATGAATATTGCGGTCCTCAGATTCCAACACTTCCTCACTTAAAGAAGTTGACATTACTTACCTTTTGTCTGTGGTAAAATTGATGGAAGACCAGGAATACCAAATGTGGTTTTCAGATCCTATCTTCCGGTTGATTTTTCAATATATTGTCTGTTGTGATGCAGAAAATCTCACTTAAAAGAAATTGTTACCATTATAAAAAGGAGCAGATGCCTAGGACTGAAATTCATGAAAAATCAATTTGTATTTGAATAAAATTGTTGATAGTTTCAATTCCAAAGCCCCCACCTCATTCTGCCAAATGCAGCTTAATAGAGTTCTACATATTATGAGATTGATGATGTTGGAGTTGCAAGGTGAAGAGGAAAAGGGAGCATCACATTTAGGTGGAAAGCAGAGTAACCCAAATACAAACACACACACACTGGTGAGATAGGTGGGGGCTTAAATGTACACATAAAATGGTTTGATGACATGTAACACATGCAAAGGGTTTGCGTATTACATTGGTCGTCCAAGCTGAAGATAATCTTTTTTAGTTTCATTTTTGGTGATCATGTAATTATAACGACAATAGAGGACTTCATGCTGTCATATTTTTCTTTTAATTGCTTGGCTATAATCAATATTAATTTTTAATCTATCCCAATCCTCGTAACTATTTTTAGGGTTTTACTGCTTTTTGATTATTACAATCCTTGCAGCTACAACGTTAACTGGTATGCATTTTGCTACCACAACTTTGATGACGGTTGTTCTAAGATGGCTGGGATACATAAAACCTTCTCATCTACCTCTTCCAGAGCTTCTCAAGTTTGTCTTATTTGCAAATTTTTCTATTGTTGGGATGAATGTCAGTCTAATGTGGAATTCAGTGGGATTCTACCAGGTAATTTTGATGCCTTTCAATCTTGCCGTCTTCTTCCAAAATATTTACAGATTTTTAAGATACTGTTATCTCTAATATGAATTCAGATTGCAAAGCTGAGTATGATCCCCGTGTCCTGCTTGTTAGAAGTTGTGTTCGACAAGATCCGATATTCAAGAGATACAAAGCTCGGTATTGTTGTTGTTCTCCTTGGGGTTGCTGTCTGCACAGTGACGGATGTGAGTGTTAATGCCAAAGGGTTCATTGCTGCGTTTATTGCAATCTGGAGTACTTCTCTTCAACAGTATGTAAGTTATCCATTCCTGTAAATGTTTTGACCTAGTGTGATGAGATATTCAACTGCCATCACACAAGAATTTGACTGAAATAGTCCTTGACAAGATCTGTTGTGGTTCATTACTTATAGGAAAGAAAATGAATCTTCTGTTCGGCCTGAATCTAGTCCTATTTTGTTATATACACTGTGGAGGTTCTCAATTGTGTTTTTGTTTCTAATATTCTGTTGCAAGCTCCAGAGATGGTTCTGTGACTCCGGGTTTGTATATGCAGTATGTTCATTACTTACAACGAAACTACTCGCTTAGTTCCTTCAGTCTGCTGGGACACACTGCACCAGTCCAGGCTGCATCTCTACTGCTGTTAGGTCCCTTTCTGGATTACTGGCTGACTAACAAAAGGATTGATGCCTTTGACTTTAATATGCCATCCATGGTAAGTGTATCTGCAAGCTATGGTCATATTTTTGTTCTTGTTTTTTTAACATTGTATTTCAGAATATGGCAAATCTTGATGTGTGATTCTTGTTAATTTATGAATTCGATACCCTTCCTAACCCACACCACACCTCCCCCACCCAAAAAATAATAAAAAAAATAAGAAAGAAGAAAGAAAGAGAAAAAAAAATAAAAAAATCCATCCACATACACACAAACAGTATTTGGTATAGTAGAATAGTGATTGAATAAGATATTTTATATAATGATAAAATGATTTGCAGTCAAATACACTATGATCAATATCACCTTTCATCATAAAAGGACACACACTTCATGCACTCTATATAAATGTTAAATTTAGCAATCTCGAGAAGCTTATAATTGTTAAAGACCACTACATTAAAAGATGGCTTTCGAATATAAAGTCTTAGCTTTGAAGGATAAATTAAGGAAGGACGACTAAGGTGGCTGGGGAGAGGGGGGTATGTATTGCGTACATCTAAGGAAGCTCCCAATCACAGGGTGATGCTGTCCCGATAGACCATCTTAGAAGAGGAAGACGTGATCAAAATTAACATGCCTATTATAGTTGCTACGTTTGGATCTTCAAATAATGCATGCTACAATGACCAAATGGGGCATCAAAAAAGGATTTATATAACCAACCTCAAATTTATTTGAAATAAGGCTTAGCTTGTATTTTCTCGCACTCAAATTCTATGAGCTGCATCCTCTTTAGTCTTTGAAAATTAAACTTATGTCTAAAATGAAAAAGAAACCGTGTGAAGATGGTAGATCTACCAGATATATACTTGTTTTAAACATATTCGATACATTTCCTATTGCACAATATAATTCTTTTTGAATTTTTTTTTTATTTTCTTTTACGTCTTTCTAGAGAAACAAATCAAATTATCGTGGCATCTTATAAACTTAGAACATTGAGTAAAATCTGTATCGACATCTGCTTGTTTTCTCAAGACATGGCTTTCAATATTTTTCTAGATATAAGAAAGGCTCTATCCACAAAGCGTCATTGTTTCACATATATAATCTCTCACGACTCTCCTTCCCTTGCCTTCTGCAGGTGTTCATAATCCTTTCGTGCACTATTGCCGTAGGGACTAACCTCAGTCAGTTCATCTGCATTGGCAGATTTACTGCTGTCTCATTCCAAGTTCTAGGTCATATGAAGACCATCCTTGTGCTGATCCTGGGATTCTTATTTTTCGGGAGAGAGGGCCTTAATTTACAAGTCGTTTTTGGTATGATCATTGCCGTTTTTGGAATGATTTTGTATGGAAACGCCTCGTCAAAACCCGGAGGGAAGGAACGACGAAGTCATTCAATTTTCAGAAGCAGCCAGCATAAGCATGGACCATCAGAATCTTCTGAAATTGATGAAAAGGTTTAAACATTTCTGCAGCTCAGAGTTTAACATAGAAATGATAGATGACACTAGGAAAATTTTTATCATTCGACTTGAGATGCATTTGTGGTAAATCAGTTTAATAGTGAATTTTTATACTTTTCTCTTAAATTTAATTTCCCTGAAGTGGATGGATATTTTGGGACAGGGCTTTAATCACCCATTTTCAAGTTTCGTAGTCATAAATATAGAGATAATTTATTTTTGATTATTTCTCGCACCTTCTGCTTATATGCTTGATATTTTAATTAACTGACATTGCATTGGTGATGCCCGCTGTAAGGTAATGTAAAATCAAGTAACATCCTATCAATTACACCTTCATAATATTCGTGTTCGTCCGGCTCTTGCTTCGTTTCACAAATACTTACTTTTCTTCAAATAACTTGTTAAAGTTAGACCCGTACAAGTAGTTATTTAGACATTGTTTTGAACACGTTTCGAAAGTGTTGTAATCTTTCAAGGAAAAGAAACAAAAGGAAAATCTCCTAAAATACTGTAGTTTTCCTAGCTTTTTAGAGCTGATGTTAAGTTTGGCCAATTTTACAAGGTTAATCTGCTGCAATATTTTGGTTCCTTTGTTTGCATGTGCCACTGATTTGGAAGAATAATTCATCATTAAAATTTATTGTACAAATTTTGTCTTCAAATCGTGAAATTACAACTCATTACACAACGATATTAGACGAGATCCATCTTTTGAGGACCAACTTCCCCAGCTGACACGCTCCTTTTACATCCCAAGATTTTGTGGATCCAAACAAAAGAAAACGAACTTTAAATCTGAAAAGCCATCTTTCTACCAAACTGCTAAAAGGGATTTTAATGTTTTAATGTACACTGAGGTTCTGCTGTCAGGCATGGAGAAACAGTTCACCCCCCTCACTTTCTCCATTTATGGGATGTGGGATTGGACAGTTACTAAAGAAAACTAAGCTAAAAGCTTATCCAACGTACTTGCTGTCCATTCCTACTATTAATATTATAAAGGTTTGTCACCATTTCAGCCACAAGAAGAGAGCAATGAGACGAGGAAATGAAAGAAAAGTATAGTTACATGAAAATATAAGTGGTAAATATCCAAATCAGAGCCACCCTTCAACATCTGACAAATATTGGTATCGTTATACATCTACTTGTAGTCAATTCAAGACTTCCAAATAAGTCAGAGCAACAAGCAAAAGGTGTCTAAGAATTCACTATACATGAATCATAAATCTCCTGCAGGTATGCAGAGACTCTGCTAACAAACCAGTTATGTAATTCAGAACACATACCTTATAGAGTCGCCATGTGTTAGGGTAGTTACGAGACGGGTATAGTAAAGCCTAATTCCTTTGCGGCAGAACCAACAAATTGGATAGGCAGGCCAGTTGCTAGACGGCTACGGGCTTCCCATATCAAACACTTTTCAATATCTGCTTGCCAATTGGTAATGGTTACATTTAGATACTGGTATGGACTGCGAATGCCACTTCTATCCACATGTTCGCTACTTGATTTTATTGAACTAGCATGTAAAATAGCACGAAGAACCGATGTGCTGAGAGCACGGAGATGAGCACTTGGATGAGAAACACAACGAACTGTAGCTGGGAGGCGACACTGCGTATATTAATCCCAGATAAACCATATTAGTCGGCTTCCGTTTTAAATTTACGGTCAAGAGTTGCAAAATGTTAAACCACAGCATTCATTACATTCTTCATGATGCATCACCTTCTTAGCGGGAAAATGAGATTCCATTTTACCAAATAAAGTAAAACCTCTATAAAATAATGATGTTGAGACTGAGAAAATTATTATTTTAGAGTTATAAATTAATAAATTATTCATTTATCGATAGATTACGTGAAGAGACTATCGACGAAGAGATTGAATGTGTACTAAATACGTTTACAGAAGATGATCATAATTCAAATGATAGGCGTGTTTTACCAATTTCTCCAAAAGAAGAAGCATTTCATGAATTCTAATTTTTATTAATTACTTCTAGAAAATGGAAAATATACCAAAGGTGTATATGCATTGCAAAAAAATTAGGGATGAGTTCAGTTTAGAGTACAAAGAAAAAGTAAGCAACTTTAGATATATATTTTCAGAAAAAAAATTAAATTGCAAAATAAAAAAATCTCTATTAAAAAGTTCCTTAATACATATTATAAAATTTTACATGTTTAGCAGGTTATTATTTTATATTTTATTGGGCCCTAAATGATTTTAATAAAAATAATATATCATGCATTTAGCGATATTATTTATTTAGTACACTGGCCCGGGTCAAGACTAGGAAATTTTATTATTTAAGCGAGGTTATTAATTTATCAAACATTTATTTATCAAGGTTTTACTATATATATGCAAGTATGCATGTATATATATTCTTATTCTGAAGGTTTCATGTACGGACATAACATCATATGACATGAAAATGATTTATTGTGGATCCTAGTAAGACGAGCCTTCGCCAACTAAGAAGGCCCTCAGTCAAAAGTTCCCAACAGTTTCTGTTCCTAAAACTTTTTGGCATATCATTGAACACGTTAAATACAGAAATTTTATACCTTTAACAGGTTTGAAAGGCCATCTGCAACTGCTAGCCCTGATTCTCCCCACTCAAGCACTGGTTGAACTGCTCTAGCTGTTACTTCCAATAGCTGTCCAACATTTTGTGTGTAATCTTGTTATTAATTTACAAAAGCAATAGAATAGAGTGTCATTCATCAAATACCAAAACAAAAGTAAATTTTCCAAGAAACACATTAAAAATATATGATATGAGAAAACTTAAAATGGATGACAGCGATCTAGAAAGGTACCTCCAGCTGCGGTGAAGTGCATGCCCCTCCATCAATGAGCAACCCATCTGTGGCTCGTAGGAGAAGGTCTGATGCACTAGCCAGAATTACCAGTGATTCAAGGGCTTCATGATTTCTCATTAGCTCCACAATCAGTTTCACAATTCGTTCATTAATCCTCCACATCTTTTGACCAAGTTCATCATCTTTAGTAACCCAAGGCTTCATTTCCCTTTCAGCCTGACAAATACACACAACAATGGATGTGACAAAATGACAGAAACTGAAATCAAACTAAACCATAATCGGAAGACTGACGTTTAGGCACTTAAAATAACTCACTAATGCCATTTAACCTAAAGAAATCATTAATCCATATTTTCTTAAAACCAAAGGAAGAAACGATTTTTCAAGCTCTTTGGCATCCCATAATAAAAAATATGGTAAAAAACAGTCGAAATTGAAGTTCACAAACTCGTCGAGTGTTCTAGACCTGGAGAATGATAGCTGTAGCAGCTTTCGCGGGTGATGCTGATACAACATTGCATAATGCATCAACCACCTGTAGTTACAGAACATAATTAGTTGAGTCTTTCCATAGACTGGACCCTGTAAAATCTGGAAAATATCAAGAACCAATAGTGAATAAAGCAAGAGAAGCTAGCTAAGATGGTCAGGCTTTTGATATGTGAACTTCACAGAGAGCAACATAATAGAGTATCAAGCAATATTAAATCTTACTATATGCATATTGTAGAACTTAACAAAAATATCATTAGTAAAACTGAAAATTGACAGAGAATTTGACAGATTACCTGCCTCCATCCTTGCTGGGCTGAAGTGCTTTCAGCACTTGGCTGTGTTTCAGGTGAAGCTATCAACTTGTACCAAAGCAATGAAACAACAGAAAAACACAATTCTTGTTTTTCTGCCAGTACAGACCTAAGAAGAACTTGAGCACAGCAATTAAAACCTATATGCCTGTCCATTGTCAAAAAGTTGGCCAAATCTGAAGCATCTGTTGGAAAACTTGCAATTTCTTTTCCCACTGGAACCTTGTCAACTTCACTGGAATGGGAAGGCTTCTCGCAGTTCAGTAATGCCTTTGAACCAGGCAACTTAGTTGACTGCATTGACGATTGCTTCCCTGATTCTAGGTGGCTACTGGTAGAGCACGTATTATGTTTTTCTTCATGGAAACATGAAGGAATCCCCTTCAATAATGGCATATGCAGTATTTGTGCTTCCAGTGGCTCTGCTTTGGTGATAATGGATGCTACAACTTTTCTATGAATATCGATTAGGTTAAAAAGTGAAGATGCCCTTGAGTGAATTTCGTTGTCCCATTTGCATCTTATCAAGATAGAAAGAGCACGCATGCAAGCCTTCGAATGTCTAAACAGATCAGAAACATGAGCAGCAACCATTGCCGCAGCCACAATTTCATTTGAACTGTAACTCCAAGATGTGCCAACAGAAGATGGCTTCAAAGAAAAAAGTGCCTCTAGAATAGCCAATATCCGGTGAGTATGATAAACTGCAGAGTCGATCCCATTCCTTAACTCACTGGGTGATCCAATTATTTCGGCAGGCTTTGCCATATTAGATATACTTTTGGGATCAGAGTAATTACTCCCTTTGGAAATCAAAGGGAAAAGCTGAAGTTCCCAGGATAGAGCACAAACGGCAGCAACAACATAAGAATCAAATGCTGCCACAGGCCCTTGTTTCTTCCCTTCTTTACTTCCCCTGTCCTTTTGCTTTCTAGTGGCTCCTTGTGAATCTGCACTTACTTTGTGGGAATGACGACAACGTTCACCTTTAGGTCGCTTACTCGCATTGAGCTGTGCTTCGTGACTGACACAGACAGTTAATACAACAAAAAGAAGGCGAGAGGCAAGTTCTACACTGGCAGACGACTCTAAGAACAGTGAGTGGACCATCGTGCGAAGCTCGGCCACTGCAAGATTTTTGGAGGCAGACCCAAATGAATATCTGGTTTTTCTGATTTGTTCTCTTGAGGACTCTGGTGGGAATGTCCTCTGGAGAATTGCTTCAACAGTAGCAACAAATATCTTCATAAGACAGGTTTCAGACGGACTTCCACGAGGAAGATACTCAAGTACTTTAAGGAGAGGTATGAACAAATTCCATGATAATATAGGGGGCTGCAGAGGGGTTGCAACAATGATTTCAGGAAGATCAACAGCAGAGGAACTTAAAGGAATCAAGCCATAAGCAGCTTCCCATATCGTGCTTATTCTCCATTCAACCTCTGGGCCATGTGCACAAAGCATTGATGCAATTCCCTGGGCAGTAGCTTCAACTGTTGCTTCTGCTGCAGGCAGTTCTCTCTGTTGAAATACTTATCAGTTGCTATTTAAAGTCAATAAAATCTAAGGAAACGATGGTATAGCAACATAGACATACATTGGAAAAAGAATACAGATAGAAGTACCTGCTTTCGCTCGCTAGAAATATAACCACCCAGAGGTTCATGTTGAACTTCTATACCATCAACTTGTCTTAGGGGAGGAAAAAGCAAGGCCGGTTGAGAAAGTATTCTGAAAAGCAAAGCAGCTGCAGCATCTGCAGCAATACCTGCTCTCATGGACATTGCAATCCCAATTGCACGCAAGAAATGTAAGTGCATCCAATTCCTTGGAAGCTGCACCAATAGTCAAAAGAATTAGGATTTCTTTAGGCTGGACTGAAATCATCAATAAAGTAATTCCGATAACAAGAATCTGTTGTGCAGGACCATCTTGGAAAGTAAAATATTAGTTCAACCATACATTCAACAACTTACTCTATGGCTTTACAACATATTTGTAGTAAATGAATTACACTACCGGCTTATTGCGGCAAAATAAATTTGAAACACAAACTGGAAGACGCAAATAAAGGCTAAGAAAGTAAATTTACTTTCAAATTTAAGAAGTAAATTTTAAAATAAGATTTTTTTTTTTTTGGTGAAATTAGAATAAATAAGTGATACTTTCAAAACATAACATTAAAAGGTAAGAAAAAGTGAGATATTCAAAGTAGAGACAAAAAGTTAATTAAAAGTAACTCTACCTCTTTTTAGGCTTGTTAAACAAGCTGTTTTCCAAAAAAATAAGTCACTAGTACATAAAAGAATAATAAACGAAATTTTGTTATGCTTAATTAAATACACTCACTTAGAGGTGTCACTTGATCCACGATTCATTAGCATGACACCAAAATAGTCTATGCCAAAGACATGGCAATGTAACCGTATCAATGAATTTAAGGCTTCATGATGCAGTAAATGAAAGAAATATTATATTTTTAATATTCGTTTTGAATTACCTTATTTTGAATCTTTATTAATTAAATCTTTCTTGCGCTAAACAAGATTTCTAGCTCCGTCCCTGGCTACCAAGATCTGTCGATGAGATCGACAGAGATCGATAAAGATTACGAACATTGTTGAAGATTACGACTTGCCAAATATTGCCTGTTTAACATAATTCTGTATCTAATTGTATTTAGCTTATAATTACACTTATCATATTTAAATTGTACTTATTCCTATATAATGTAAAGAATCCTTATGGGAAAATCATTCATTCAAAAGTTTATCAATATCTACTTCCTGTTCATGCTGGGAATGATAGATATATTTGAACTAGCTCGAGGAGATGCATAGAAAATAGCTGTAACTAGTTGTATTCCTTTATTGTACCGCAGTGTGGTAGGAACTCTTCAATATGTCACCATTACCAGGATTAAGATTGCTTACTTTTTAATAGATTTTTTCACCCCGTCAAGTCCATTAAAGATCAGTTAAGTGTATTCTTCAATTTTCAGGGAGAGACAGTGAATATAGCTTGCATCTTCGCAAGTCTTCCCATCTACACTTGGTAGGCTATTGTTCTACCTATTGGGCCTCAAACATTGATGACAGGAAGGTCTACTTCACATATTGGGCGTACATTGGCTCAAATTTGGTGTCCTGGTATTCACTGAAGCAACATACCATCTCCTGGTGATCTACTGGGGCTGAGTGCATGAGCCTAGCAAGTGTAGTAGCTGAACAAACTTGGCTACCTCATATCGCTTCCTGAACTCAAGGTTGCAGTGACAAAGGTTCCGGTGGTATGGTGAGGTAATCTGAGAACCATCCATCTCGCAGCAAATCTGGCACTCAATGCTCAGGCCAAGCATGGTGAGTTAAACCTTTATTTTGTGCAAGAAAAAAGTTGTGCAGAAAAAGATCCAGGTGCTTCACGTTCCCTCTCGAACAAACTGCACTTGTTCTCACCAAACCCAATTCCAGGTCTTGGTTTCCTTTGTAGAATAGTAAACTCAACATAGAAGACTAGATTATCTTTAGTTTGTGGGGGCAGTTAAGAAAATGGCACGACTTGTAATTTTTGCATCTTGTGCGTGTGATTACTCAATGGCATAGTTTGTACATAATGCCGATAGTTAATCTAGTTTAGTCACTTGAAGCATTGCATATATATAAACCTTTCTGTAGTGCTTTATATTTCATATCAATATTAAATCCTTTACTTTTTCTTTGTCTCCACTTTTGGGCTTTCACAAATCCTAATAGGCGGAAACTAAGACAAAAGAGCTTATTAAGTTCTAAAGAAAGGATAAATCTAACAATTTTAAGTATTAGTCAGCAGAAGAGAATTTTTCCATCGGAATTGCAGCAGCAGGCCAATGAGGGCTGAGATGATCAAGGTATAAATTTGGACCAACCAGGCATTTACCCAAGTTAAAAGAAAGAAAATTCAAATAAACAAATTATTCCCAATAAGCAATGTTAAACTATAAATTCAGCCCATAATAATAAGGCCACTTAATCATTTCACAAAGTTCAATTCACATAGATCTGAAGCTGTGGAGGCATATACGTAGCTCATATAGAAAAAAAAGAAATAAACATGGTAAACTAATAAGCAGATATGTAGCTCTTTGTGAAATCACAGGCAATCTATTATGTAATTTTCTCTAAGACATCTCAATTCAAACTTCCCCTCTTTATAATAACTTTTTGGATTCATATTAAAAAGAAAAAGAAATGAAGAGAGAGAACTTACCCTCATGCCTGAGGCATAGTCTTCTGCTGCTCGAAGGAGTTCCACTAGTTGTACAGCAGCATCAAGTGCATCTGGAGCCCAGGATGGCGGAGCTTCTAGAAGTCCAAGAAGCAGCCTTTGGGTAGCACTTGGACTAGCGATTGCATAATACCTATGCCAGAAGAATAACTTAGCTAGCTATTTGAATAAATTGATTGTTCTAAAAGTATTCCCAGAAAAATACCGATGAAATAGACGTGCATATGGCTCTAGAGCTGGTAGCCCTGCTACAAGATGCTCATCCATAGGCGTTGTTGGGGGAGGGAGCAGAAGTGCAGGAACAGCAGCTGCAGTTAAGGTAGCAGTCTCATAACGAGCTACTTCCTCATCACATACACTTAGTATGACGCCAGCACCATTAGCAACCGCCCATCTAGGAGTTGATGGTATTGGCTGTGGATGCTTTCCAGATCCACGAGAAGAAGCTAAGACAATATAAGTGAATAATAAGTCATCCTCATTCCAACAAATAGTAGTTTTCATGTTTAACAACCTAAATAACAAATATTCGTTAGGAAGGAAAACTAACAGAAGCATATGGCATCATGGGTCTATATTCAAGATTCGAATTTAGAAGTATACATGTGTAAGTAAATGTGTTGAGCATGACAGTGAGATAAGAATGAAAATCTCCAACAGACCAACAACAATGTCCTATGAACAGTGCTCTCAAAACCGGATAAAACCGGGGACCGGCTCGAAAACCGGTCCAATTATGCTAGTAAAGCCGCATTAAAAATCAGCGTCAAAACCGCTAAACCGGCCAGTTAACCGAAAATCAGCGACCCAAAAGCGGTTTTACGAGTTGAATGGTCAGAATCAAGTTACAGAAAAGAAAAAAATCAGGCCATCTTTTTCTTGATAAAGTTGAAAGAAGACTGTTGTTGCTTTATTTTCCATCTCAAATACAGAACATTAATCGCAAAATGCAATCTACAGTATAAACCTCAAGCGACTAATTTCACACCATAACAATAACATATCAAAAGTTAGACCGGCACCTAGAAGAAACATTTAGAGCACGTCTCATTGTCTAGGACATCATCTATCCCTTCAGGCAGCACTTGGTTCAGTAAAATAAGAATTTGAAAACTATTTGATGGAAGCACAGTTTTTTCATCTTCTGGAGAAAATTATAACCCAAACTATAGTTGATTATATATTATTATTTCAGCACCAAGAAAAGTATTGTTGGATTACTTCCTAGAATGGCTGAACATTGAGGATCCTGCAGACTTGTGTTTACTACGTAATAACTTAAAAGTCACGTGATGTTAGAAAATTAAGCATCATTTTGTCATTCTACATTCACTAGAATCTTATGTCTCACTATGTTATGTAAGCAGTAACAAGGTTTGGTCTAGGTAATAGAACAATGTCTGCTTGGGATATTATAATTTACAGATCTTTTTATTTAGTGATTGTCATTAACTATAGGCGAAAAAATGGTCTGAATTTTTGTACCGACAACTAGCTGACTAACATAAGGTATTAAAAACAAATAAGGCCTTCAAATCAGAACTATCAACTATCATCACAGTTAGAATAGGAGATCTAGATAGAATAAGAGTTATGTTTCTATCTTATATCCTATTCTAGCTAGGAATTAATGTAGTAATAGGATTTTATAGATAGGATTATACTTGATATAGCGTTGATTGGACTTGGAATAAATCAAGTGTAGCCCAAATTTCTACTTGGTATAAGAGCATTTAGGTTTAGAGAATTAGGGGTTTTTAAATTAGGTTTCAAATTGAAAATCTAATCTACAAGCCTAATTTTAAAACCCATAATTCAATTCCACAAAAAATCCAAACCTCTTAGATGTACCCTCTATCTCCGGCAATCTCTATTTTAGAGTGTTCTCAAAGGCAAACCTAGGTAGCGCACCTAGGCGTGTGGTGCTCATAGAACGCCAGCATATGAGCAAGGTGGGAAAAAATGTGGTCAAATTTACGTTGACTATCTAAGGCATACCTAGGTGGAAAAGGCGAACCATTGTTAAAACTTAAAAAAGAAATAAGCCTAAATTAAAACCCGGTTGGCAGTTAGCGTTTTCTTAAGTCTAGCCCTACAAAAAGCCCAACCATTGTTAAAACTTAAAAAGAGAAATAAGCCTAAATAAAAATCCAACCTAGCCCAAACCCAGTTATGAACAGTCCCAAACTCCATTTTATTTATGTCCTGATATATATATATATATCAAAGCATTCATCTTTCTCCATCTCGTTTCACTGTCTAGTTTATGTTTCAAAAATTCGGTGACTTTCAATCTGCCACCGACAAAGAGTTAAAAACAAGTTTTAGGCTATGTTAATATCGAATCTAATTGTAGAAATTAATTACTAAGTAATTGTAGTATTCATGATTTTAAATATTATTTTTTTTGTTAGAAACTTGAAAAGTATATATAAAGTTTCTACAAATTTTCAAGCTATGTATTATTTATTTATTGGTCCACACACTTTATTATGCTAAGCTTCTCCTGGGCACGCCTATATTCGTAAGACTTAAGGCTTGACCTCCACGCCTTATTATGCCTTGTGCCATTTAAAACCTTTGTTTTGGTCAACTCCGCTCCAACAATCTCTATTTTTGGTCAACCCAAGGTTGTGCGACCCTTCTCTAGGCCTTGTCAATCTCTTCTCGTTAATCCCCGCTCGACCTAAGCTCTTGCAACCCTTTATCTGTGCGTACAACCCTCTTTGTATTGCGTATGCAAGTGTCTCGATTGGTTGCACACTTCTGCTTGGTCAAATTGGGGTAAGAAAACCCTAATTTGGTGGGTAACTCTTCTAGTGGGAATCAATGCCATCTAATTTCAGGAAGAGTTGATTCAAGTATTCAACAAGTGAGTTGTCATACACAGCATATTTCATGAACAAGTGAGTTGTCATACACAGCATATTTCAACTTTCATGACAACCGTCATGCTCTTAATCGACCATCATAATGAATATAAAAACAAAAATACTTTCATCAAAGAAGAGATTATGATTATCTTGGGTCCTTCTAAAATGTAGAGTAATCTTACACCTTCGAACTCTACAGTACGGACACTTCAACTAAGGTAGTGTGTCCATGTCCAACACGTATCGAATACCAACACTCCTCAAAACACTTTGTCATGGTCATTTTTTCTTTATAAAAAATATTATATATTTTTAACTCAATTATTATTATATAACAAATATGTACTCATATTTAAAAAATTTCAACAAAAAAAATTAACAATAAGTATAAAACTAAATTTATATTATATAAATGAAGAATTTTAAAGAATTTAATCAACGTGTCGTGTCAATATCTTTTTGAAAAATCCCGTGTCGACGTGTTTGACAAGTGTCTGTGTCGCTACTTCCTAGCCTTTGAAAAAGAAGAACAATTTTCTCTCTATGTTTGAAGCTAAGTAAACTATTGAAGAATCTTTGGAAACTTGTAATTTGAATTTGTGCTTGAAGAAAATGAAGAGGGTTGTAAGAAGTTAGATGTACGAGTGTGAGAAAGGACCATATCACATCATAAGAATAACTAAGAGAGAGATTTGCAAGGAAAATTATTACAATGGTCCTTAAAATATATGTTGTTAACAATAAACTCGACAAAAGATAACTAAAAGAAGAGAGATTGATAAACGCGAAAATGTGGTCCACGAATGAAATTCTTCCTACAATAGATCCAACAAAAATTTCCTCTTCGCCCAAAGAAGCTATCTATTTAACAAAAATTATTGAACTCGTTAAACCTCACCTCACACTGTAAAGAAAACAAACTATTTGCACATATATAACCCTGTTTTTGTACCAGGATTATATATTGGTCCTAAATCCTTCAGTCCAAATGAACTTTCAAAAACAATGCTAGCAGTGTAATTTGTAAAAGGCTTAGTCCTAGAAGCCAGTCAATATTTCTGTACTCACATGCTTCCAGGATATTCCGCTGATCTTAACCTAATACCACAAAGAAATAGTAAAAATGTCTAAAAAGCAATAGCAGCAGGGACAACAAATTTAATAGGAGTTAAAAAATATTATTAAATTATGAAAGCATATGAGAAACATTATGACTAATAACAACTTCCCAGCTCTTGTTAGAACTAAAAGTGTAAAAATAAAAACATCAAGAGGTATATGCAACTCGTAGAAAATGTCACTAAATAGAAAACCTACTAACCCGTCGAAGGTGGCTTTAGTTCTCCAGCTTCATATCTCCCCATGACACCGCCACACCTATGAACACGTGAATATTTCAATTTCATGAATATAAGCAAGATTTTCATATAATGCCAACTCAATATTATTCAAGATTGTGGGATATATAGAGTAAAAGTAATTGAGAGAAATAAGAAGAATATAAATTTGTACCAACAATAATCTTCTCAGAGTAACTACCATAATATGTCATAAAAAAACTAGGTTGAATCTCTTAGTAAGTAAAACAAATTAGAAGCCCAGATTGTCTAAGATTTGATTGAACAAGAGAAGTCAAATCTTCCACCCATCCCCCTCAAGGTGGTGTGAAGATATTTCTTATTTCCAGCTAATCTAGGATTCTACTAAATAGGGTAAGTCAAATCTTCAATAATCCCCCTCAATCTAAAGATAGTAATACAGAAAACAAATTGATTTTGAAGATTAAATTGGTCCTTCACTCCTTGCAATTTCGACCCACGATTCTGAGCTCTTAAGCTAGGCACAACTAGTCCAACAAGAAGCAAACTTTTCCCACCAAGGCCCATGATGTGGCTTTTAGCAGACTCCCCAACCAAGGAAGAAGACCCAAAAGGAGCTCTAGAGCACACAATGCCTAACAACTAACCAAACCAATGAAACAGAAGTTAAGGTGGAGGAATATCGTCATCCACCAGATTGATAAAGTATCAAACCAGGAATTGAGGGACACATCAGAAAACACAAGGCAATATCTAGATCCTCGAGCAGCTTTTCACGACTTAAAACCTCCCTATGACAGACCGTGTCAGCAATAGCACTCCTAAGGGCTAAGGTCCATAAGTTGAACCAGCACTCCACCCAAAGATGAAAAAATAGAGTGGCCTCACAAATCCCGGTCACCTTTGGTATCAAATGTGGTGAATATTAATGCAATTGAGAGACAACTAGACTTTCTTCCATGCAGTTCACTAAGTAAACAAGGAGTCCATGAAGACATGATACAAAGAATAAGCAAATCTACTGAAATAGGGTCTTGTTCAAAGGATCAATTAGGTATAAAAAGTCCAATCTCTTCCCTAAAAAATCCAAACTCGCGGATAATTGATTCTGATGCCTCTCATCATATTATTAGCTTGAGTCATAATTTTACAAGTTATTCTCCATGCTCAGGATAAAAATAAAGCGGCAGATAGATCTTTCTCATTGGACAGGATATAAGCATGGGTCACGATACTTCTCAGAAAAGAAGTTTTACCCTATGGCAAAATATGAATGCTGCAAGATTCTGATTTTGTGATTCTCTGAGTGGAAGACAGCAAGAAGATTTACCCGTTTGGGCCAGATTTGTAGAAAAAAGAAGAATTGGAAGAGATTGTCATAATCCTTTAGAAGTGCTCTACCTATTCCTCAATGGACATGCTTGTTGGTTGTCTACTACCTCCGCCCTAACCTTGCAATTACCAATGTATTTTTCAGCATGTTGCCCTAGTATGACGAGGCTTATTAGAGTGATCAAACCAAATTTTATACTTATCATCATTCTTCCTCCAGGTATTTCTTAGTCCATAATAAAGCCATTTCAAGTCGGGTCTCATGTTTAGCAGAAGCAGAATAAGAGGATTTAGCAATTGGAATATCTATCGCCACAGAGTAACTGTTTTCCTCTCTCCTAATGAAGGCTCGCCGTGGTTGCATTTTCTGGACTAAATTCTAGTATGGTGAAACGAGATGAAAGAAGGTCAACAATGGAGGCTAACAATGTCAGGATTAACTTGATATTGTTCTAACTATAATAAGAATTCGATTGTTATTATCCCACATTGAATAGGATTTGTAATGGGATTGAATCTTACATAGAATTCAAATCAAAACTCTCTTATGTACCTACAAATAGAGGCTTATTCTTAGTGTTTTATTCATCCCAATCCATGACATAGTCATGGACTATCTTGGGGTGAAATTTGGGATCTTTCTGGTCTTGCGCTGTCGCCCATTTCCTACGAGTTTTTCTAGTATGTAGGTTATTGAGTGTCTTGAGGTTTGGAATGCAAAAGAGATATAGTGTGGTTGAGCAATTTTTCACATAGAGCAATCTGTGTCTTTTAGGGTCCGTAGTTTTTCTCTGGTTATGGAGTTTTCCATGCAAATTATCTTGTTTGGTTAGTCTTGTTATTATTCTCAATTTCTGTTACTTTGTTTTTCTTGATATTTTCTCGAAAGAGGATATTTCCATCCTAGGATGAAATCAGGAAAGTGGTCCAGATTCCCAACAAATTGTATCATTACATAGTTTCTTCCGTGCGGTGGAGTACGGTGAATCATCAAGCTAGAAAAAAAAAAATAAAAAAATTGACAGGAGATTTGATTTTAGATTGTGCTAAGTTCAGGTCAAGGATACAATACAGGTTACACAATGTTTTGAAATGAAGACCTACCCATATTTAAGTAGATTTGAATAGCATGTACACTTTGAGAAAATTTGTCCAAAAGGTAGAGAAGCTTTGACCTATTGCTCAAAGTCAGTATTTTCATATACTGACATTGTCGTTAATAGTATGTGATTTTTTCTCCATGGAAAACAAGGACATCCTTTGATAAGGGTATCTTCATGCTCATATCATGTCATTATCCAACAAGTTCAGTAGTGATGTATTATTGCTAGCAGGCCCACAACTGTGTACACGAGTATTAGTTTGATATTGATGCAGAGTATGTGGTGAAATTTATGTCGAAGGTTGATGAACTCCCGAGAAAGCCAAAAATGGGAGTTGCACCAAAACTTTTAGTGAGGTTGTTAGACATGGTCAATTTGGAACTCTTGGAATTTGTAGATTCTAAATGTGTATACTCATTATGGTGGAGTATAGTAATTCCCTATAATGAGAATTGTGGCTTTAATTATCTAGTTCATGCCTAAAATCTAGGGGTGGGCATTTTCTAACGAAACCTCCTGAATCAAACCGAAACAGGACCAAACTGACTGGTTGGTTATGATAAAATTAAAATCGGTTTTTATTAACAAATCCTCAAGGATATGTTTGACATAGCAAAAAGGAATTAAATCCCTTATTTGATTCCAAGATTGTATAGTTGTAAATAGATTGATTCCTTTCCTAATTTAGGGTGTGTTTGAGCCACATTATTTTGAAAGAATGTATTTTGGAATAGTAGATTGATGGAGAATGTGTGGTTGAAAAAGAAGCAAAAATTATTGACGTGATGGAAAATATTATTTTATTGAAAAATGTGTGGTTGAAAATGAGTAGAAGAATGAAAATGAAAATTTTAATATGTACCAAAGAGGGACTTAATTTCTAAAAATTTGGCCATTAGGGTCTATTATCTCGTAGAGATTTTTTTGCCTATTTCTTTGTATAGAATTAGTTCCCGAAATTAGTGGTCATTGTACTCTATAAATTGTAAACTTTTATTAGAGAAATACAGTCAAAAATTATATTCTTATTCATCTATAGTTTTGATTATCAAACTCGTTACTATGTTCTTGAATTTAACTTAAGAAATAAACAAGCTGAACCATCCTACTTGTGTGTGGATGTATATATATATATGGACCATGCTACAAGTACCTAATCATTTACATAATACATTACATAATTGACAGGTGTCGCGCATCCATCGGCAGTCTACAATTTTTGTAGGATAACTCAATTCCTGCTAGTCGATGTGCATTTTTTCGCAGACAAAGGTTCAAAGGCAAATAAATAAGGACCATGCTACAAGTACCTAATCATTTACATAATACATTACATAATTGACAGGTGTCGCGCATCCATCGGCAGTCTACAATTTTTGACTTTTCCACACTTCACATCCACTGCCAGATTTCTTCCACATGGGCATATGTAATCCATTATGTACATGGATTATGTACATTGTGAATTGTAAAAAAAAATATCAGAATCGCAATAAAATTAGAAGTCCAAAAGGACCAAGACCCTTATCACTTCTCTTCTCCATTTCCAACACTGGTGCCAGGCTTGCCACCATTTTTTTTCTTCCCAAGTGTAAAGATTCCAATGGTCTTCCACCAATCTGAGCCAAAATTAGAGAGGAATAAACGGGTAATAGTGGGATGTATTGTGTGAATAGTGGGAAGGTCAAAGATGGTGAAGAAGAAAACGTGGCAGCTTGGCTACTAGCATTTGCAATCTGAATATTCAGTAGCCAAAATGAACTGTATTCGAATTTCACTCTCTTCATTAATTGTTGTTGCTTGGTAGCCAAAATGAACTCTGTGGATGATATCATCTTAAACTTGGAATGGAAATGATACTGAAGAGATGATCAGCTTAAAATCTCGGTACGAGAATGTGAAATCAAAAACAGAGAAGTTAAAATATTTCTTGGGTATTGAGGTGGAATGAGCTAGGGAGGAATATGGATTTCTCAACACGTGTATATGATCTCAAAAAAAAACTAAATTTTGGTAGAATGTAGACCAGTCAAAACACCTATGGAGCAAAATCATAGATTTCCTGACTGTAAAAGATAAACTTATGATGGACCAGAACTCCTATCAAAGGTTAGTAGGAAAGCTTTTGCACCCTCTTCACACAAGACCACATATTTCATAATCTATAAGCATTGTTGTGTGTCAGTTTATGCACAATCCTTACAAACCACACTTCAACAAAGTATTGAATTTTTTGTCATCTAAAAAGTACGTTTAGAATGGGACATTTATTTTTCAAACCTCGAGAGGTAACAGGTGAATCTTAAACAGAAGCTGATTGGGAAGCATCTGTAGTTGATAGGATATCTACCTCGAGATAATGTACAGTATTAGGTGGAAATCTTGTCAAGTGGTA
>CAIGRR010217810.1:0-20807 GCA_903798365.1 Fraxinus sp. 1973-6204 | reverse complement strand
AAATAGACATGCATAACACATTTAACCATGATATCTGAATTCGTGGAATTATCAGATACCAGGAAAGAAATTGTGTAGCATAAGGATCTACTATATGAGATACATCTGGGTTTGAAGAATACATCTCCGATATCTATCATGTGTGATAGTGAAGCTAAATTAACAAAGATATAAAATGAGGTATACAATGGGAAGTCTAGACATATGAGTCTAAGATATGACTATGTAAGGAAATTAATCAAGAGTATAATAATTTCTCTAAATTACGTTAAGTCAATTGAGAACCTAGCGGATCCTTTAACTAAACATCTTAATAGAAATTTAGTTACATCTACTTCGAGTGTGAGGGGGTTGAAACTCTTAAACTAAAAAGATCCACCAGTGGCGGCACCCTACCTGTCATTACTAAAACAGTAATCCACGTATTTAAAAGGTAACAACAAGTCATTAGATATGTGAATAGTTTCAGCATTATAATTTTCAAAAGAACTATATTCTAATTATATAATGTTGGTTGTTACTTAACAAAGGGTTGATCTTTAAAGCTCTTAATGAAATTTAGTACTAAATACAAGTATGTTTAAAAGTAACAAAAATACTAGAAGAACTTCACCTAAATATACTTTGATATGGTGCCGCCTCAATAGAGAGTTGGAGTTTCCTTAAAATCTCAACGGATAGGATGAGCGCAAGGCCATATTATTGCTAAACGAGTTTGAGGAACTTGTGAGCATATGACATATGCGTGTGTGTTTTCATCGGTATTATCACAAAAAATAACTGGTTCAAAGTTATCATGCTACTTTTAATTTGGATGATATTTTGTGATAATTACACTATGGTTAGATTTAATTGAAAGATGTCTAATTCGTATGCATAAAGGTTGCTACTTTGAATATGTGTATCAAATAAGTGGGGGATTGTTGTAATTTGGTGTTCAATTTATAATGACGAGTATATTGGAATGATAATACATCTATATGAGTGTGTAGACTAATTACGAAAATAACGGAAACAAAACGAGAAGAAAAAAATAAGGAGCTAAAATTTTAGCCTGGGCACTCGCCTAGGCTTAAAGCTGGGTGAGTGCCCAGTGTCGCTTTCAATAACCTAAGGCCAAAACTCGCCCAGGCCAATTTTTTGACCTTTGGGTTTGAAATTTCTGGTTTTTTTTGGCACATTTTTCATGAAAAAATGCATCTTTTCATGAACCTTTGAGGCCTGTTCGTGGTGTATGATTGAGAATCTATATATATGAGATAGATTTATTCCTCTATGTAATTATTACACCACCAACAATTGAAATCAATCCATTCATAGAGAGTTTTACAAAAGTCTCTTTACATACTCATCATTTTGAGCGTTCTTCAAGTTCTAAGCAGAAAATACAAGTGCTTAGTGTCTTTCGTCTTCTAAGACTTGTTAAATTCGACAAACCATTTGCCTTAAGTCCTTTTAAGCATAAAAAATAATCCTAGAGGGGGCAAATTTAGTTCTTTTAAGCATCAAAAATAATCCTAGAGGGGGAAAATTTAGTTTGAGGACGACGATTACGTTTTCAAGCCATTTTCCGGGGTTTGCTACTTCTATTGGTTTTCTTCTCCATTTTCCTTTAAGGATTCAATTTTTTTTTCAACAGACCTGAACTTGGTTTCTGGTGGCAAGAAAAACACCGAAGGAAGACAATGAGAAACTTCAATGGTCCATGAACACAGGGTCCACAATAGAGTAGGAAAGGTCTCAGCATGCAAAATTTGACCAGGCGAAGAATAGTATTCAATTAGAAGATGCGACTGCTGACTACAACTATATAAAGTGCCTCTGGCAGAAGCAGGATCCCAGACCAGATAAGTTTATTAGAGGGTCAATCAAAGAAAACTGCAAAAATGAGTGAAGAGGGATTCTTGATGAATTTACCTTTTAATATTATTCTAGACATTCTCTCAAGACTTCCAGCCCGAACTATCTTAAACTGCAAGCTTGTTAGCAAGAAATGGCTTAGCCTAATCTCAACCCCTGAGTTTGTTAATTTGCATCTTTCCAGATCGAGTCAGGGCCTTGTTATCTTCCAGCACGAACCTGTCAGCGCTGAAGTTTGTCGAATTTTTGAATTTGAAGATGATCCTGACCATAATGATCTTCACTATGATCCAGTGATCAAATTTAAGCTGTCAACATCGCTTGGCATCAGCCGTGGCGCGACAGTGCAAGTTGGTTCCATCAATGGTTTGGTTTGCTTGCGCAGTTTTGATCGTGAATACGATGCTCTATACATATGCAATCCCATTACACGAGAGTACGTTACCATGCCAGTGCTCAACTGGCTCGTTGAATTTCCCAGCCAAGTCTTGTACGGGTTTGGATTGAGCAAAATAAGTGGCCAATACAAGGTTGTAAGAATCTTCCACGAGTGTGTCCTTGATCCCACAACAGGGGCATTGTTAAGCATTCCAAAGTCCGAATGTCATGTTTACACCCTTGGAACAGGTTCATGGAGAGGCATTGGTGGTGTCCCATTTGCATATAATTGTCGATCTGTCGGTCAATTTTTCAATGGCAATCTTCATTGGGTGATTCAAGATTTAGAGGGCTCTGAGTTGATTTCTTGTTTTGACGTGGAAAAAGAGACATTTCAGCCATTCCCCTTTCCATTTCCTGGTGAGCGACATAGAAGAACTCTACACAGTCTCGGTGTTCTCACAGGTTGTCTATGCTTATGCGACAATACTTCAGATTCTGAAATTGTGATATGGGTCATGAAGGAATATGGAGTGCAGAATTCATGGACCAAAGAATTTGCCATTAGTAAAATGCCAGATTTTGCAGGGATTTCGTATGAACTGGTTTATGCTTTAAAAGTTTTCGAAAATGGGGATATATTGATGTCTTGGGAGGACTTCTACTTGTTTTTCTACAGGAATCAGAACAAAACTTTGCAAAATGTCGAAGTTGATCCTAATTTTTCCATTCAGACAATGCTTCATGTCCCAAGTTTTGTTTCACTCAAGAATTTTGTAGTAAAAGAGGATGTAAGGATGTTCTGAGTTCTTATATGATCCAATAGCATTTGAAGTCTACCCTTCACTATTTCTATCTCGATTAAATTATATCAATTTGGAGGTGCGTGTACTTGTAATTCCAATTTTCATTGAGATTTAGAAATGAATCGATTCTCAGATATCTTGTGAAAGATGTCATACGAATTGCTCTAAATGCGAATTAAGCTTAGCAATTCCAGAATCCCATCTTAGATATCGTGTTGTCAGGAAGAAATGTGCTATATTCAGTTTATCATATACTAAAAAATGTGGGTTTTCTTCTGAAACTAGAGCACATTTTATTGCCATTATGATCACAGTATCATCTCTATCTATCCTATGAATCATATGATACTCGTAAAGATTTTTAAAAATGGATATACCAGATTATTTTACATCAGCATTAGGCAAAGATTAAGGCAGTTAATTTGGTTACCACATTTCACCGAGGTACAGTTTCAATTAATAGTTCTAAGAAAAACTCCATCTTTTGGTATTTTCTGGGATTCTGTTATGGATAGCGCCAATGATGATAGAGGTTGGACACAATACGTAATGACTGGATTGAATCAATGCTTCAAGTCTCAAGTTTTCTTTCCTTCAAAGATTTTGCAATAGAGAAAGTACTGAAGTTCTGAGACTATTGTCGTCAAAACAAGAAGTATGACCTAAGGAAGTTTATCCTCTACATTTTCAATATTAACACAAATGATAAATGTTACTGTTATGGAAATATTTCCATACTCTCCGTGATTTTGTTTAATTATTTCCTTTGTCGTGCCTGGTTTGGACCATCTAAATTATAATTTAAGCAGCAGTCTCACAGAATGTGTGGATAACTTGATAGTAGATATGGGTCCTTCGAAATGTGTGGATAAAAAGTACTTCTTGACCAAAAGAAATTACAACCATGCTACATGAATCGAAATGGACGACAATGGAGGATGACCAAACACTCATAATAGGGGAGGCCCACCTTTTTTTTTTTGAAATTTTTTAATCACGCGGAGCCCGCACGCATGTGAGAGGTTGTCAACCTCCATTGTCATCCATTTTTGTTCCAATGGAATTGTCCAAGAAATTAATGCCCAGTTTTTTCTTTTCTTGCTTCCTTTGTTTCTGTCCTACTATGTTTGGTTAAGTTTCTATCACGAACTTTGAAGATGCACCAACTCGTAATTTCAGTTTTCATTGAAATTTAGAAATGGATCAATCATCACATCTTCTATGCAAAATGTTCCAAGTGCAATGCTTTATCAATTCCAGAATTCCATTTTATAAATCATATTATCAAAAGGATAGGATAACCTGAACACAGCTTTTTTTCAATTGGTGGTGTTTTGTACTGCGAAAAACAAGAAATTGTACTCAATATTTAACAATTGTTGGTGTTCGTGCTGGTTTATTTGGAGCATAGTCACAGAACTACATTCAACTGGATGCACACACATTCATTTCATGCAAAAAAGGAAGGAAGAAAAGAATAAAAGGTCGATGATCAATTTAACATAGAACACTTCATATATGTACTTGGATAAATAGACGAACTTTCAGTTTGAAATACTTTTGTTGCTTCTACTACTATTGCAATTTTATCATCTCACCTAAATGGCTTTCTGGTGCTTGAAGGCTGATTCCTTACATGCTACAAACTTGCAATGTGCATACAACCTGTCGAGCAATGTAATTCACATTGTTCTTAGTTAGCAACGCAATATGCAGCTTCTTGTTTTGAAGAGCTGATGTCCAAAGTACCTGAATGCTAGTGAAAGAATGGCAAGTTACTTTTTACAAATTGAAGCATTTTGAGCTTATTATGCTATCGACAAAAATTATGTAGCAAATTCTGTTGTAACTCTATATGCTGTTAGATAATCAGCAGCAGATGCTGGTGCGTGAAGGCTGAATATATTCACATACAGTCCTTCGAGCTTACTTGGCAATACAAAGTACAGCTTATAATTTAAAAAGCCAGTGTTCATAGTTCTTCTTGGAAGTTCTTGAAGTGTAGGAGACGAACTATTAGAAGATATCTTAACTTTAAAAACCCATTTGAGACTTATTCATGAAGAAAAGATGTCATACTTCAACTGTATGTGAAGTGGGATTCCATGACAAGTCATTTTTCGAGATTTTGCTTCAATTCCAACTATCTTAGAATTATTATTGCAACCATTGTTGGTTACTATAATTACCACCCAAAAAGTTTAGGCAACTAATTGGTCAAAAGTTCTCACCTAATTCCACATTGATCTCATTTGCCCTTCCATTTATTAGAATCTAATTTTCATAATCAACTAATAATATTAGAAAGTTGAGTACTCTTAGGTAATTGAATATCAATTAGTCTCGAAGAGTCATTACATGTTACTCAGTGGACTCTACTGTTAAAGGCTTGTAGCATTCGAACGCTTTGTATCTAGAGAATGAGTTATCTTTGAACTATGGATGAAATCCTTGTTTTAGGGTGTTTGTAGTTGGATTTGTCGTCCTCGAGTGTCTACGATTAGGTGTGTCAATTATCAAATTGCAATGACTTTTTCTTGAATTCTTAAAATTTCCATTGCTCCATCTTCACAGGATTAGAGAACCCGTCACATTATTTATTGTGCAGTCAAAAGGTTTGAAAAGTCGGAATAAGAAAGCACTGATCTTGAGGTGAGCTTACTAATTAAAAAGTATTTAATACTTACAGTGGACATGATAATTGAAACACGAGAGATGCATCGTTGTCGATCCTCTCGTGTTACAAGGCCCTCTCAATGTTCTAATGCCGACATCAAAATGGACTGAACTATCTCCCCACATTAGCTACCAAAACGTGCTGTACTTTCTTTCATATTTGTCACAGGAATTACTAATTTTTTTTTTATTAAAATATTGTTGATTTATAAGGACACCCCAATCATTGTCAGTGAACACAAGCCAGAACCTAAATAACAAACAGAAGTGAGATAAAACAGAGAAAGTTCACGATTTCGGGAGCCACGGGTAACATCGTCACGAATCGGTTGCGCGGCCGCAGATCGGCAATGGCTGCCACCGGAAAACCTATTTCCACCGCCGGTCCATCTTCTCCGGTGGCCACTTCTTTCGATTTCTCTGCCGATTCGCAGCCTCTGAGACTTACCCTCACTGCCGATCAGCTTCAGAACTGCTCTGAAGCTCTCAAGTTCTTCAAAGCCAAAAAGTTTGACTCTCCTCAAACCATCCGCCAAGAGTTCTTAACCTTGCAGGTATATGATAACGTACACGCACATATCTGTCATTGAAGATTTTTATTGAGGTAGTAGGATTGTTGAGTGAAAAGCAAAAGACGATGGGGAATAATTATCTATAAGAAAATGGAAGGAAACTGAGTTTTAGTTTCGGAACTTTAATGGGTATTTTGAAAGGAAAATGATGAGAATTGAATAGTTTTCAAGTTGGTGAGTATTACCTTTTTGTTCTTTTCTTTCCCTGTTTTCGGATTTCTTGTGTTTTATGCGAAGCAATTAAGAAAGATTCGTTTTTTTAGTTGATAAGCGTATCAAATTATAAGAGATTTGAAGTTCTAATGAAATTTTGCTCATGACCTCACAAACTGAGGAAGAATCTTTTTTCTTTTCTTTTCTGAATTTCTCAAGTTTTATGGCTGCGCAATAAATAGCATATCATTTTTATTTGAAAATTGAACCAACTTATAGGATCAAAGTTTTGGGGAAATATTTGCTCATGGCCCTACAAACTGAGGAAGAAAACCAAGAAATTAGATTTTCTAAAACCTAGTTTCAGGAAATGACTGAGTACAAACTAGAGCCGGGAGCTGTTTTAGTCTAATTCATTTTGGTAGAGTTGTTAGATTTCTCCAATAAGAAGTGAAACATGCATATACTACCCCTAAATTAGGTTATATGTTGCAACGGTTCCTAAGGCTGCCATGTTAGATCCTAATTGCACAGGTTTGCCAACTCTAATGAAAGGCTAACAATATAGGTTCCACTTTAATTATTCTCTAATATTAGTAGCTTATGCCAATTGTCGCCTTTTCTTTTGACTTGATGGATATTCAAGGCGCGTCCATATCTAGTGAATTCAATTGAATTTTGAAGGGGAAGATTGACTCTTCCATATTCAATGGAACGATTAGTCAAACGATAGATTCCACAAAGTTTCAAATCGCTAATTAACAAATCGCAAGCCTCATCCTTCAGCCGGGCTTGGGATTGGCTACGAAAAACATTGGCCTAGTTAGTCTAATTACGCTGTAAGAAGAGGGAATAGTATTATTGCGTAGGCGCATTTAGCATGTTTATGGATGACAAGGAATTAATGGTGATAATGACCTAAGAGTGTGATATCTACGGACTGCAGATGTGATATTTTGATGTCTGCAAAACTGTCCATGTATCCCTCTAAGGTTTTTTGGCTCGCTTTTTTAACTCTTGGGTATCTGCAAGTTGTGCAGTTTTACTGTGTTGCTCCACAATCCCTTCTTATAACTGAAAGGGGTATTTTGGCTTTGCAATTTAAGTTCCATGGAGTCTAACCATTTTTTTGTTATATTGCAAATATTATTTGTGTACTGCATCTGTATTGCACTTATGATGAAATATAGCTCTGTTTTTTTCTGTATGGAATATGAGTTTTCCCTTTCAAGATGAGTTGACATGACCTACTATTTATGATGTTGCTAAATCAGAAGTCCTTCACTTCATTCTAATCTATGTAGAAGATTTATTTATTTTTATTTATTACAGGCAAATAGGACGAAAGCTTTGGACATGAGGAATAGATGCAGAGTTGCTCTCGATAGTGTAAATGATAGCAAGAACCGTTACACTGATGTCATACCATGTATGCCAAATTGCCAATATTGCAACATATTTATATTTATCAAATATCTTTTAGTTGTATGTTCATCTTTCAGGAATAATTTTTTTTTATTTCATTGTTTTCAGATGATAATAACAGGGTTATTTTGAAGCAGTGTAAAGATTACAGACCATCAGCGAGGGGATATATAAATGCAAGCTTTGTCACGGTGGGTTTCTTTATCCTTTATTTGAATTTAACATTCCAATTTAAAACAGGCTCGTTCAGAAAAGTTTGGTTCTATTTATCATCAATTTTCTACTATCCTAAACTGATTCTTTTGATCACAGACTTCGGAAAGTGTTTCTCAGTTTATTGCAACTCAAGGTCCGCTCCCACACACTTTTGAGGACTTCTGGGAAATGATAATCCAGTATCGTTGTCCTATCATTGTGATGCTTACCCGGTTGGTCGATAATTACAAGGTAAGCAATTTTGATATTCACAGACATAAAATCAAAAGTAATCCATCCTTTTGAGATCAATAGTTTCTTGGTAGCTATATCTGTATAGAAAGTAATTTTTTTTTCATAATATCAATGTAATACTGCTAATTTTCTATATTTTTTTTTCTCGTGACTTTCATACTTTATAATGAAACAATATGCAGACAGTGAAGTGTGGAGATTATTTCCAAGCTGAGGATGGACCAAGAGAGTTCGGCAACATATGCATAGTCACCAAGTGGATACAAACCACGGATACTTCATTAGTGTTGCGCTGTTTGGAGGTCAATTACAAAGAGGTAAGGTGATTATCATGCAAGTGACATGATCTACAAACGTAAATGTTTCTAAAAGGACCTTCATGAATTGATACAGTGCATTATTTTGAGTGCAAAATACCCTATTAGCCATTACGCAATTAACCAGATGTATACTCGTTCCAAGCAATTAAGCATGCATTTGAAGGACTTATAATTCTGTTTATCCTAAAATTCTGATTGACATCTACTTTGTATTCTCATGTACATGCTTGGCAACATTATTGTTATATACTACTGAGAACTTAAAAGACTTTCCTTTCATTGTCTGTTTTCTTCAACGACTTATTCTTGCTACATTAGATTTCATCTTATATTCGTTCTCTACATTTATTTTCTTTCTATCTTCCCATAATAAATAAAGCATCGGTGCAAACTTTTTGTATCAAGACCTTGATTTATTAGACATGCTCAACTGGTGATATGACGATCTTGTTTTCCTATCAGCAATTTGTTTAATCTTTGTGATTAGTTGTTGCCAAACTAAAGTCGTCCTGTGTTGCTGCAGTCTGAGGAGCCACCATTATCTGTTCTTCACATTCAGTATCCAGAATGGCCTGACCAGGGAGTTCCGAAGGACACTGTTGCTGTTCGTGAAATTTTGAAAAGGGTATATGGTGTGCCACCCAGCCTTGGACCAATTGTTGTTCACTGCAGGTTTGCCTTATATTGTCACACAAGTTAAGAGTGACATAAAAAATGATCGAAATGACTCTGGAAGTTTATCTTCTTTAACAGTGCAGGTATAGGTAGAACTGGTACATACTGTGCAATCCACAATACCATCCAAAGAGTTCTTGTTGGAGATAGGTCTGCTTTGAATCTTGTTAATACCATAACCTCTTTTAGGTCGCAACGTATTGGAATGGTTCAGATGTTGGTATGTTTCCTTCCCAATTTAATGCTTCACCATACTTGCGATTTAGTAAAGAAAAACAGAGATTGTTATTGACATTTAAATACAAGTCTAATTGAAACCCTTTTCCCGAGTTTTGCTGACTGTACTGCTAACTGTTTCAGGAGCAATATCTCTTCATCTATGATGCCATTGTCGATGAACTCGAAGACCTCATATCGGACAGAAGCTACCATAGTTCGTAATGATTTTTTCCACCATTTCTTCATTCAGCAAATCATCCGCCCTTACCTTCAAGTTTCTCTTTGCTGTATGATTTTCATCTATAACCAAATTATTGACTTGAACTCCCAGTGTATGCTTGATACTATATTAGACATGATTAGACACTATAACGAATTCAATCCTCCTTACTGGACATGCTGTAAACACAATAAAAGTGATTCGGCCTTTTCTTATTTCATTCGATGCTGTAGAATTCTCATCTGCTCTGGTCATTAATGTTATTCAACTGGTGATGAATTTCCTTCAGTAAAAGGCATAAGAAACGAACATCAGCATAGAACTTGTAGTCAACTATTACTGCTTTGGATTTGTTTGCATTATCATTGTGTTTGAATTCAAGAAACTTAAATGCATGCTTTGCTAAGCTTGTGAGTACCTTTTCTGGGCTTATTTTGACGGTAAGTGCATGTTTAATGCCGAAATAAGACGAAAAAGCAGCACAAGAATCAGCTACTTGTAAGCTCTGGGAAGCTTGCTTTTGAACATACTTTTAAGTAAATTTTCGTTTCTAACCATGTTTGGATTATTGGATATATAATTATTTTGAAAATTGAAAAAGTTAGTTATTTGCAAATTTACTTTAACTTATAAGTTTACTCACTTAAGCTTAGCCAAACATGAAAAGGTAATGAAATGATAATAAGAAAAGCAAAGATATTCTGAAGTTTGGAATTTTTGGTTAAATTTCTTCTATCATTTTCAGTTTCCCTATTGCCATGGCTTAATGAAAGTTGCCTTGTTGCCATGACTTCACGGAAGAGAGAAGAAATGGCAAAAAAAAAAGAAGGAAAATAAGTTAAGAAAAATAATTTATTTTCCCCATTTTCTTTTGGTTGACGTAGGAACCTGTAATTGTTATCCGTGAGTGCGTACTAGGTGAATTTCGTTCCATGTGCAGTACCTCGCAAAACATACAAGAAAGATAAATCGCACTAGGTAAGTCCGATGCGACGGACATAGCCTTTTGGCTTTCATCCAGTTGGATGTGTAATTTATTTTCCCCATTTTTGCTTCAACTGAAAGTGGAAGGTTACATGTACATTGTGTTAGTCAAGTCGTGCTGATTTAATTCCCTAGTTGGAGCTGGTGTGATTAAAAATAATCTTTCAAGGGTCTAGAGATTCATAATTTCGCGATGGGACAATGAGAATATGTCAATCGTTCTCAATAGTATGCCCCACTTATCACTTTCCAAAGATTTGAGCAGGAATTAATGATTAATCAAAGAATTTATTATTTACTGTGGGCCCCCTAATAATTCTCATGCCAATACTTTGAGGGTTTTCTTGGAAATTTTGGTAATTTTACAAAATTCGTAAGAATGTTAGAAGTTGATAGGTTAGACATGAATTGGGATAACATTGGATAAAGATTTAAAGAATATATGCACATAAGAAACATAGTTAGAGGAGTATGTTTTGTATATAGAATCGAACATTATTTGTACATATGTACGAGCTTTTAATTCTTTTTTCTTTTTTAACCTTGTTCAATGCAGTATGAACTAATAAACCAAATATGTCACTAATGTAATTCGAACCTTCTTCTCTTTGAATTTTGAGAAATAATATTTGTATTAACACTATCTTATCACAAACTACAAAATTGAGTTTTGCCCTAATTTTTTTATACCATTATTAGGAAAATAATATTTTTTTGGTAATAAAATAGAAGGTTAAACTTAAAAGGGGCAATGAGAAGGTAAATAAATTGAATTGTTAGGTGAAACTTAAATATGACAAAATATGACATTCATTTCATGATAATAACACTTAATTTATTTTATTAAAAACTAAAATTTGCTTATTACGAGATGGGACTAAGGGAAAAACATTTTCGATACGACATCCTTCAAATCAAATTCCTCTATCTATACTTTTTTAGTCTTTGAAGTTGCATTTAAAGTAACGAAAGTACTAAGAAAATACAAATAAATTCTATAACATTAAAATTGCACTCTTTTACTATATCAGGATAATAAATTGAACAATCATAGTAAGAATATGATTTTTTTTTTTTACGACAATTTATATAAATTAAATAAATGTAGAAACGTATAAGGATAATTTATAAGTTTTATGAAGTTTCCCAAAATCGTAAAGTTTATCTTTAATTACAATTTTGGAAGTTGACTACTTGACTTCGTGGCAGTATTTGGGGAACTTTCTTAAACTGGAAAAAAGTTGTTTCAATGGTCAAAATCAATCAAAAATCAGAATCACTAGAAATCAACAGTCTTCACCCCTATGTTTTCTCCAGCTCGTTTAAGGGTCAAAATTATCACTTTCAAGGGAGAAAATTAATGTTGAAAAAATTAAAAGCGGTAAAATAAGTTATGAGTTATGAGTAGATTCTTGATTCCACGGTTACCATAATTACACTGCAAAGAGTTTTCACATACTTTTGAGAGTTTTTTACCAGGCAGATACATGCATTGTGTTGAGAGAGACAAAGAAAGTGGTGGTTTCTCTCTCTACTCTCTAACCTGGTTCTTGGTTTAATGTGATAGAGTCGGCAAAGCAGCACCACTACTAGACTACTTTTATGGTGAATGGTCCCTTTGAAGGTTGAAAAAATTGTTCTTGATTGTGGTTTGAGAAATGAGTCCACCCCACTCCACCCACCCCGTACGTTCATTTCTACTCCTATAGACACAAACATGTACGTACGCTAGCATTTATTTTATTTATTTATTTATTTTTTTGGTTTCCTCATGGTTCTTTTTCCATCCAAATCATCATCATATGATTGAAAATCTCACTTTCTCTCTCTTCATCTGTCTTGTGTTCTCGTTGAATTGAAAGAGACATAAATTTTTTTTCTTTTTATTTCTTAGATCCAAGTCATCATCTTAATCTCTGGTGCTGGGTAAGTTATCATTTTTCTATGTAGTTTACAAGCACATATAAATAATTTTATTTTCTTTAATGTTGTTTCTGGATTTCGATTTGTGGAATCAAAGTTTCGATTTTTATTTAATTTATTTTCTGGGCTGTGCTTTCACTGTGCAATTGCTATTATTGGATTGTGACTTGAGTTTAATTCTTTGTCGTTTTGGGTTGCCCTTATTCTAGTGATTTACGCTATTGGTTTGACTTATTTTGCTAATTCCTTACATTGTAATTATTGCGGGGACATTCTTTTTCTTGTTTTTATTCTGTGTAGTTTTGCTCATAAGTAACTATTAACTTCTAATTTGTGATTTCTGCTCCTCAATCTTGTTTTTTCAGTTTACTCAGCTGGATTAGTTGTGGATTGACTCTGGTAATTTTGGTGGAAGCCTGGTGTAAGAACAGGCTCGATTATCAGTATCCCGATTTACTGATTAAAGGTGGCTTTCATTAACGAGAATTTGAAGATTGTTTAGTTGGTTAGCTCATGAAGTAGAAGAGTAATCTTGGAAATGGGCGGACTTTGCTCAAGAAGGGCTACTGATGACAGTGCATTGGCTGGTACATTTCAGCATGTCAATGGGCACTTCAGTTATGGTCCTGGATTAGTTTATCAGTCTCGTGAGTTGGATGTGCGAGAAAATAACAATTTGGTGGAAGCCCCATCTGCGGTATCTACAGATAAACAACTGAGGGAACCGTTTTCATTCCCTGAGCTGAGTGCTATTAATGATGTCACAAACATTGATGATATCGACGATGGAATCCCTCGTTTGTCTCGGGCTTTATCGAATAAATCTAGATCTACAAGGTCAAAGCAAGTGGCAATTGCAAAGGTATGCCTACTATGGATTTTGTTTAACACTTGTTTCTTGTTGTGCGCATTGGTTTGCCTTGGGATATTGCCGCAATTTGTTGGTTCATATGCATTTGCTAACATATCAGCTTATGTGGAGTTACAAGAAAGGATTGCAAGCCTACGCGTTTCACAATTTTGACACAAATCTTCAACGTTATCCTTCACATTTTGGATGAGTAGTTTCTAGGTCATAACAAATTAGAAACAAAGTTTAAATAACTGGCCACAAAAATTGAAAGTATGGGAAAAATTTCTAGATCATCAAACTTGCTGATAAATATGCTTCCTGCTCTAAATATGACTTTGGTTTAGCACGAAAGACAGAGAGATTTATTAAACACCTCTCTCCCTTCTTTGACTTCTCAAATCCTTTATTTTATATACATCTTATTTTGAAAAGAAAAAAGGAAAAAAAGGAAACTGCAATAGAAGCAATTGTGAAATGCTAAGATGGTATAAATTGTATTGATGCATATTAATATTTCTTTGTGGTGTGTGGATACTTGTGACAGAAGCTCGATGTAACTTAAAATTGCAAGTTAAAGGTGATTGGACTTTATTTCATATATATGAAGAAAGGAAAGATTATCGGGAGAAAGTATTTGTATTTCTTAAGTCAGACTCTACTTTGTTTGCTACTAAGAGTATCTCCAAGAGACTCTTTAAATATGAGATACTCTCTATTTTAAAGAGTCAGCATTTAAAATTATGCTCAAAGAGACTCTTTAAATTAACATTTTAATTTAGAGAGTGGGTTTGACTCTCCAAATTTGAAGAGCCAAACTCACTCTCTATAATTAAATGCATTCAAAGTGTTTTAATTTTCAATGTAGGAAAACAATAAAATAATTTAAAGAAAAGCTAATCAAAATAAAAATAAAGAAAAATAATAAATATTTTTTTGGAGTAGTAAAATTAAGTGTTAAATATAAAGAGTTTGTTGGAGTATTTCAAAATTTTAACTCTCTATATTTATAGATGCTCTCCAAATGATAGAATATACTATTTAAAAATAGAGTTTCTTGAAGATGCTCTAAGTACGTAGTTCATTCATTGTTCTCTAATAGAGTTTCCTTTACTATCTTTATCGTTAATCAACAAGGTCTGTTTTTCTCTAGATTTCCTTTCGTATCTTTAAGGAAATATGGATTTTCTGTTAGGTCTTCATATTTTTTTTGTATCTGCTGGTAGAGCAGCAATTGTAGTATAAAGTTGGTTACAAAGATGATAAAGATTTGGGATGTGGGAAGATGCATGTGTTTAAAAATATTACTTTTTCTGTTTAGGTTCTAAACTCGATGAAATTGAATCTAATGCATACCAGTGAAAGATTAAGAAACTGACATCAAAGAAAGATTTTTCAGAAAATTCAAGGTTTGCTTACATCAAGGCTCGATGTCCTTGTCAAAAACGAAGAGAGAATAAAGCTTTGAGAGGGACTAGCAATTGGTAGCTTCGAGTACTTTGATAATTCTGATGTTTGAATAAGCTGCTGCACCTAACACCCTTACCCTACTCCATGTGACATATTCAATTGATAGAGGAGAAAAAAACTCAAAACATTTTGTTCTGTTAAAAAATTGATATGTGGTGCCAATAAACAGGTAGGTTGTTTTTCATCTTGGAGAAAATTGATAGTTATAGGGGGAAACGATCTCCGGGTTTTTTTTTTTTAATTTCTTTTCGTGGTTGATGGACATATGAATGCGTTTTCAGTCTGCTGGAATTTTTGAAGGGCATGTTGCTACTTCTCCTGAGCTAAACTCAAAGAAGTATTATACCATTCTCCTAACCCACCTTACCTTTATTACAGAATGTAACATAATTTCCATACCCTGTGAGGGGATTTTGGGTACTTAATAAGGAGCTCCTTGTGTCGAAAGACTGACTTTGATAATCTCCCAACTACGAAAAGAGATTACGCCGAAAAACCATATACATAGGAATAATAGCATTTTCCCCTTTTGGAAAAGCACTTCTCTCAATCGATTCCCATTGAATTGATAACTCTTGGCGATGTTGCATATCCAATTGAAGCCATAAACTGTCATATCTTGTAATTGCAATGGTCCAGTCACATTTGAAGAAAAACAAACGGGAGCAATAGTTTGTTTGGTTGTGTGGTTATATCCATGGTACTCCTAGACAAAGAAGAATTAATCAACTAATACCGATAATCACATCACTCATCCAAACTATTCTATCCATTAGCTTTCCGAGAATATGACTAGATCATAAACGAATGGGAGCAATAGATTGTTTGCTTGTGTGGTTATATCAATGGTACTCCTAGACGAAGAAGAACTAATCAACTATTACTAATAATCCCACCACTCACCCAAACTATTCCATTCCATCCATTAGCTTTCTGAGAATATGACTAGATCATATCAATAAATTTCTCCCAATTTGTCTTCTATATGTGCTACCATTTAATGATTTTGATCCTTTCCCATTCCTTTATTCCTTTTTTCCCCCTTTACAATTCATCTTAGCATTCACACTTTTTTTTTTTGTCACGTGCCGATTCTTAGTTGCCTTTTTAAGTATCAATAAATATAGTTATATTCCCTTATCCAAAAAATTTCAATGAAAGTTGAAAGATAAACTGCTTGTAAATTAAGAAGAGGACCTTAGAATTTAACATTAGATGGTCATAGTCGCTGAATAAATTTATTGAAGGCAAAAGTCTGGAACTTTAATTATGGATTAGTTCAAATAAAAATTATGTGTTTTAAGTTATAGATTTATAAGACTGCTAATGCCTTTGGTATTGGCAAATGTCTGGAAAGGTTGACTTACTAGGAGGCTCCTGGAACTGGTTGTTCTTGAGGGGCCTTTTAAGATACTGTTGATATATATTTACAGAAGTTAAAAATCTTTTCCACTAGGTGTATCCTGGAATTTTTGTTATGTGGGATCATTTGGTAATGATAATCATCTTCTTGTTGAGGCTGAGAAAGGATTAAATCTACCTGAAGTAAACCTAGATTGTCTTGCCGAAAGCTTTCTCAAGATTGGTTACTAGTTCAACAACCCGAGTTTGAGTATATTAAGTAGTTTGTTGAACCACCAAAATTGGCTTGATCTTGATTCTGTAATTTTATAGTTACGGTCTATAGAAAAGCACCAAGCTAGTTGAACATGACATGTTTCTGGCTTGATTAGACCTTGACTTTTGCCAATTAGGAAATTTATCCCTGCTTTTACTGAATCATGATCTAAATAATTTTAAGAAGTATCAGCTGAAGAATGGGTTATTTAAACAAAAATTGAAAATGCATAATTTATATAATAGGGTGATGAAATGTATTAAAATGTGTTTCATATCTAAAATTGCGCTTAATATTCACTGTGCTTATTATTCTTGAATGACATTTGGCACTTAATGACTTTCAATGACATTTCTACTACTGCTGAAGGGAAATTACACATAATCTGATATTTTTGTCCCAGGTGTCTGAAGTGAGTTCACTCTTGGGCAGAGCGGGTACAGCTGGGATTGGGAAAGCAGTGGATGTGTTGGATACACTTGGTAGCAGCATGACTAATTTGAACCTCAGTGGTGGATTTGCATCTGGGATGGCTACAAAAGGGATTAAAATCTCGATTTTGGCATTTGAAGTTGCAAATACAATTGTCAAAGGTGCCAATTTGATACACTCCCTGTCAAAGGAGAACATTAGACATTTAAAGGAGGTGGTGCTCCCTTCTGAAGGTGTGCAAAGCTTAATATCAAAAGACATGGATGAACTCCAGCGAATTGCAGCAGCTGACAAGAGGTAGAGCTGTAGAAACAGTTAAATCTATTATGAAATATACGTTCATATGATATCTGCATGGTATATGTAGTGATGAGTTGAGGCTTATTTTGTTTATGAATGTATCAGGGACGAATTGAAAGTCTTTTCGGGAGAAGTTGTCCGCTTTGGAAATCGTTGCAAAGATCCTCAGTGGCACCACTTGGACCGTTATTTTGAGAAGTAATTGCTAATTTTTTTTTTTTTTTTTTAATTTTTCCCCCTTTTCTGCTAGCACTCTATGTACTTGTTAATACATGAAATAAGCTTTTCATTTCATTTTTAGTTCTCTATCGTGATTTTAGGTTGGAATTTGATTTCACACCTCATAAACAATTGAAAGAAGAAGCTGAAACGGTGATACAGCAATTGATGACTTTTGTTCAGTACACTGCTGTAAGTGTTCGCATTATTGGTAGTTCATTTTTCTACCTTTTTAACGGTTAAGGTTAATATTGCAAGATTTCTTTCTATCTGTATTTTGATTTTTGGTCATCTATATTGAGGTTCCTGTATAATACCGAATTGACAGGGTGTATTGAAAAGAAAATGTTAGAAGGTGAAGTGGTTAAAGATTTGAGAACACCTGAATTGGCTGTCTCTTGACTTTAAGAGTGAACCAAATTTAAGTGAACAAAGATTTGAGGTTTCTTTTTCTTCTTTTTCTTTTCCTGTTTGTTTGAGAAATCCAAGACCCAGAATAGTCATACCTTTGTATAAACTATTTGTCAAGTTTCAGTTTTTTGTTACATGGAATCGTGTGCTTTTGTCATTTGCGGATAAAATCTAGAAACTGCCATATATAATTTATCAATCCATTATGTTTTCTATTTTGAAATTGCCACGGTGTTCTACATATAGAACTGTACTTTACATTACTGCTATATTATTGAACTTTGATGAAGAGGATATCTAATTTGTTTATATTGCAGGAACTGTACCATGAAATGCATGCACTAGACAGATTTGAACAAGACTATCGCCACAAGGCTCAAGAAGAGGAAAATTCGAATACTGCACAGAAAGGTAATTATTTTCGTTACCTTATCTGGTAATATTTTTGTTTCTATGAATAATTTGTGACTAACAGCGATGTTTGTGAGATTAAGCAAATTATTTCTATACTACTTCTGAACAGGTGAAAAACAAGGCAACGTTTTTGTTTTCAGGTTTAGAAGTTAGAGCTGCCCTTGGAATTGTTATCATAGTTTAGTTTTCTGCTGGACCTGACAGAAACTTTAGGGAAAGTTACACCTGAGGTCCCACCTTAGCGAAATGCAGACTTTCGTCCCCTTCTGATTTTTAGTTTTAATTTTTCGCATTTGAGTCTCCAACGTTTCAATTTTGTGGAACTTGGGGACCTTGGTCAAACTTTTCCTGCAATTTTTTATAGGTTCAGTATACTGGGGACATTCCCTGTTCAATTATTTATTCCCAATTATCTCACCTTTAATTCTGCATCAATTTTTAGGGATGAAGGATCCCCTATTTCTTGGAGTTTGCACATTTTAAAAAGATAATTGAGAGGCCCAACTCCCAAGACTAACAACAATTTTTTTTTTTTTTTTTTGGCCCTTCATCTGCTTTTGAATTGTGATTGTTGGCTTGAACTCCTGAAATTTTGATTCATTAATATGCGGAACATATTATTCCTATGCACAAAAATACTGAATTTCATGAACTGCTCTGTTAAAAACCTTCATTTGGAAGGTCTTGATTTCCTTAAAGGTAATGGCTTAAACTGGCCTTTGGCCCTGAAGAAGATTACCTTCTAATGCATGTTCAATATGTGGGAAGAGCGAGAATGTGAGTCCCATTTCTTCCTGCATTGAAACTTTTCCTAGTGAAACTTTTTTTTGATAAATAATTTGTTCTTCCACCTATGTCTTTTATGCCTTATCTTCCATCAATAAAGTTTGTTTCCCGCCCCCCCCCCCACCCACCCACCCACCCACCAGGAAAAAAGATGTTTAAAACTTGGGCCATGTTCAATATAAATTGAATCGTGTGTAATTCGCTCATCTTGCTTGTGCTTATCAAGCATATTGGCCCAGCGAATCCATGAAATCAATTAAGCTCTACATCTTTTGGGGAGTGTTTGTACTTCTGTTTATGAGATTTTCGGAGATCAATTACTAGAATTATTGTACTAGCAGACGTGTGGAAAGGATGAAAACTCTCTTTTAACACTTGAAAGTCAAAAGTAGCCCGTTCTACTTTTGAAATGATAGAATACATTATTTTTTTATCCTCTAAGGTAAAATTTGTTTAGGTATTTGTCCCTCACTAACTCATGGCGGATGGTCTACCACATACTATATAATGCCCCTGTTGAGCCCCTTTATCCAATAACTCATTTTCAACCACATATTTCATCAGTAAAATAATTTGCACAAAAATCGAAAACTTTTCTTACTTTTTAACCACACATTTTCCAAAAAAATCATTATTACAAAAATCATTTAAACATAAAAATGGGTCTCAAACAAGGGCAATAATATATTTTTGATGGCTTCTCTTATTTTTTTGATAGTAATACTAATAATCTCTTCATCTATATCATTTGGTGTGACTTTTATTTCTTTCTTTGGCTTATCTGTATGAGTATAAAATTTTGATAAGGTCTAGTACATTTTTTTTTCCCTTTTGTATGCATCAATTTATGATAGCTGGTATAATTATTAACTTCCAAGTTGTTTATTTATGTTGTTCTTCTCTATTTTTAATTGTTCTATCTTTGCTGCCGTGAAGGTGACAGCCTTGCAATATTGCGGGCAGAACTGAAGAATCAAAAGAAACATGTAAAGAGTCTGAAAAAGAAATCACTCTGGTCCAGGATTTTGGAAGAGGTAGTGAATATTCCTGTTTTTATGTGGGTGCCAAGTGTAGACTAGGCTTTCTTTATTTGAATAGTGACTTTTAATTTTTACATGCAACTGGAGACAAGGTTATGTTCTGTAGGTACTTGTTTGTTGTCAGCTTGTCGCTATAAATCTTTATTCTGCAACCGAACTAATTTATGTATGTTTCATTTATGTTAAGGTAATGGAGAAGCTTGTAGACATCGTCCATTTTCTAAATTTGGAGATCCATACGGCATTTGGTAGCTCTGGTAATGCATCGAAAATTTTCGGTATAGTTTAAACAGTTATGCTGGTCTTTTTATGTCCTTGACACTTTTTTTTTTCTTTTTCAGTGTGTGCTTGTCCATTTTGAGTTCTTTTTATTATATCTTCTCTCTTTTAGTGTTCTTCTTTTTCTCTTAATATTCTACTTCCTTGTTCATCAAATAACCAAAAAAGGGATATGGAATTATGTAATATTTATTCAGATGGTGTAAAATGGGTTCATACTTTATTTATTTTTCATGCTTTTAAAATATAACTACATGCAATTCAGTGTTCGAATGGTCCAGTAATTCCTGGTTCAATTATTTAGGGTGTGTTTGTGCCATATTATTT
>CAIGRR010217741.1:0-12131 GCA_903798365.1 Fraxinus sp. 1973-6204 | reverse complement strand
ATAAGTGACAATCCTTGGTGAAACTTTGGGATCTTCGAATTTAGTTCTAGAATCTTCTAGCACCGCATCTTTGTATTGCACTTCCATGATCAAACCTTGCAAACCTCTTTCATCTTCTTTGAATTTACCCTAGTCATTGGACCACCAATTACTTGCAAAGGATCTTGAGAATATTTGTGAGCATCAACTTGGTCATCACCTTGATCACCTCGATCTCCATCAGTACTACCATTAATATAACAAAATATCGATGTATGATCAGATCTCTTCTTTTCTTAATCGCAAGTATATACTATGTTTAGCGTGTGCCTATGTGCTAAATTTCAATTGAATCCTGAATAATCGCATCTTAAGGCCTTAAAAAGAATCTTTAGATATCTTTAAGGCACTATAACTTGCTTTGGTATCCCAATGGCACTCACATTGATCTACTTAGATAATCGGATGCTAATTGGGCCGGTTACACCATCGATCATAAAAGCACTAACGGAACGTGTCATTTTCTAGGCTTTGTACTTGTATCGTGGTTTAGCAAGAAACAAAATTACGTTGCATTGTCTATCATCGAAGCCGAATATAGTTCGGCCGCTAGTTGTTATGTGCAAGTATTATGGATGAAGCAAACTCTTAGTGATTATCACTTGTTCTTTGATCATATACCATCAAGTGTGATAACACTAGTGCCATAAACTTGCTAAAGAATCCTATTTTGCACTCTAGGACAAAGCATATTGAAATTAGACACCATTTCCTAAGAGATGCTCAAACTGGTAATATCGTGTTAAAGTTTGTGAATACAGAAAATCAATTGACCGATATCTTTACTAAACCTCTAGCTCTTGATCGGTTCTCACATATTAGAAGAGGTTTGGGCATTATTGATGAATACGAGGTGCATGACTAAGTTAAGTTCTTACTATATTTTTTATCTTCATTATTTCATATGCACCATATTTATGTGATTTAATTTTATTTGAAAAAGCAAAAAAAAATGTGAATCGGACGTCCGATACCCGTCCGGTTTGAATGAGTTTTTTTTTAACTCTGCCAACCAGACGTTTGGTAAAATGCGAAAACATATGCTTTTATCGCGAACCAGACCGCAATGTACAACACTTACTTCCATTTTTCTCTCAAATCTCTACCCAAACTCACTCTAGGTCCTTCAATTCTTAACTCTATTCTTCAATTTCTTATCAATTTGATAAAACCCATTACTTCTACATCATCTATCTCCATAAGATTCAAGTCTTCATCCATTAAATCTCACATTCCTCCAAAATCCGAACCCTAGTTCTTCATCAAATTTCTACAATGTCTGGCTCAAAACGGACGAGAAAGAGGCTCAAGAGCACGGTGAGGTGATCTCCTCCACCATCCTTCGACGAGGAGTTCGATTTGGAACCCAAGGTGCCGACCACTCATTTGAAAAATCCCCAATCTTAATTGGTAAAAATGTTGATTTTGCGAATATTACTATTGAAGCTCCTGCATTTCATATAGAAGAACTTTTTGAAAACATGGGTTGAATTTCAATTGGCACTTTAGAGGAACACGCATGCTCATGGCTCATGATTTTTTTTTTTATAAAAACATGGCTATTATTCCCCGTTCCGGTGACATTTCATGTTTAATTAAAAATACACACATTGCCATCAACAAAGCTCTTATTCGTGACATTTTAGGACTTGAGGTGTGTGAAACACAGATTTTTCTTCACAAGACACATCCCACTTTAGACGGCTATGACCTTACCAAGGCTTGTCATCGAGTCAGTGGGAATTTTTTTGAAAATATCACGAAAGTTAGTGCGAATCAATTGACTCTTCCATGTAAAGTTTTACAAAATATCATTGCAAATATTATCCTACCATGAAAGGGTCATCGTGATGAAGTGAGTTTTTTTATCTCTTTCTTTTCGACACTTTTCTTATCGGTAAGAAACTTGATTTTTCCACCATTCCTTTAGGCCTCATGAACCTTGTCCATTCCTCACGTCATGTTAAACCTTTACCATATGGCATGCTCTTATGAATATTTTTAAACACTTAAACGTTTCTTTGGAAGATGAGACATTTGTCCAACTTCGACCTACTGACACTATTAATATTCAAACACTTAAACGTATTAAAATTACTAAAGAACGTGGTCAGTGGGTGGCACGTACTAAGGGGTTCAACCCCACCTCAGGTCCTTCGACTCTACCCTTTGAGGGAGATGATGATGGTGATGACGTACAGAAAGCTTCTATTCCTCCTCAAGACATTCTGGGCTCTAGTATCCCTCGATCTTCGAGCAATGGCTTCTCGTTTATCGAGGATCACTACAATCTTCTCAATGGCCGTATCAATTCTCTTACATCATCAGTTGATAGTTTTGACGGAATAATTGAGAGTTGAAAGTTTAGCAAGCCGCCATACAGGCTCAACAGGATGCCATTCAAGCACAACAATGGCAATGCAGGCTCAGCAGAATGCCTTCTACGCCTCCAGAGCCGTAGTCATAGATTTCGATGGATATTGTTTGCCTTACGATGAATATTCCTTATACTTTGGATATTATGCATTTTCATTTGGTAATCTCATGCTATCATTTATGCCTATGATTTTTTTTTCACTACATGAATTCCCTACTTCGTATTCTTTTTGCTCGTGCCAAAAGGGGAAAACATATACACGATGATATGCATGGCGAAAGTGAGAACAGTATCATATGAATGCTTGATCTATAAAAGATAAAGCATTTTCTTATTGAGCATTTTTCTTATTGCAAATCATCACTTATTTGTCATAATCAAAAATGGGGAAATTGTTGACCAATGGTTGATCGTATATTTTGATTATAACAAACAAAGTAGTTTTATCCCTAACATTTGTATTCGAGTCTTCATTGTAACATACTGGTCAAATTGGAAACAAAACAATGGCTATCAAAAGACTTGCAGTTGACGATCAAGAAAATTAAAGATAGATTCGAACATTTAAAATCGAAGACAAATTGAGCACTGAAGTCAATTGAAAATCGAGCACTCGTGCCAAATCAATCGAAGATATTAGAACTAGATGTTTGAGCTTATTTGTAAATATAAAATACTTTTAATCCTTAACAATGACTCATTAGAAGCTCAAGTAACGATCTACTTCGTAAATAGTTTGCACGAGTTTTATTTTTCAAATGTAAGTATTTCAATTTAATTTTCAAACCTATTAGCATCACTTACCTTGAAAAATCAAGTAAAAAGTCATTTTGTAAGCCTATATTGTTTTAAACAAACAAACGAGAGGAGTCGAAGATTTCGGTCCATCAGGACGTTCGGTTCATTCGTAACGATCGATTTTTCGACCTTTCTGACTTCGATGAGCAACACCTCAATCAGTCATTTGAAACAGTGGACATCCAGATGCTCATCGATTCGACGGAGTTTTGACGTTTTTCAACTGTTATAAATACCAACTCACTTCATTCATTACAACATTAAAGAGCATTCAAGTGAGATATTTTTTAGCAAAGTTACATTGATTTCTCATCTCATTCATTATCATCAAATCATTTTCGCTTTGAAATTTTTTTTTATCAAATTAAATTTTGAAAATCATTCAACACATCATAACTTTTCATACCTAACACTTGAGTTTCATTCATTATTATCTATTAAAGTGTTAGCATATTTCTCTCTTGGTACTTAATTGTGATCATATCATTTATTAAGAGAGAAGTTTCATTCGTAAAACCAACTTTCTTTAAAACTTGTGGGTCGTATTGAGGTCTCAGAAAGCTCAACGTTGTATAAGAATCGATGCTCCTTGTTTGTAGGTCACCGGAAGCATTGTAAAGGTTTTGATTGACTTTTTGATTACACCAAAAGTCAATCAATATAGTAAAATTGGCATTGCTTGTGAGGAGAGTTTTGGTAAAGGAGGACGTAGATCATTTCGATGCTTATTATTTGAATTAATCTATCTAGTTATTGCGTGCTTGATTTTAGATTAATTTCGAAAAAATTCTAAAAACCAATTCACCCCTCCCCCCCTCCTCCCTCTTGGTTAGCTATTTTTAGAATGTCACTTAATGTCATTTGTTATTGATGTTGTTGAGTTTGTTCTTTTGGAACAATTTCTTGATTGTTTATAGGGGATTCTGGAATATTACCTCAATCCGAAATTGATTCTTACATAAAATCTAAAGCAAGAATTTGTCATTGATCCCTAATCATTGTCAATTGCAATATGAGTGATGTTTATATGTTCCTCCTCAAAGACAAAATCTCTAACTTTATCTCCCCCCACAAACTCCACATAAAATTTGTAACCCATGACCTTTCAGAGCATCTAATAAATAACAATTGACAGTTTTGGAGTCCAATTTCTTTTTCGATGGCCTATAAGCTCTTGCCTCGGTTGGACAATCTGAAATGTGCAAGTACTTCAAACTAGGCTTTTTGCCCGTTTAGAGCTCATAAGGGGTTTTGATAGTTGCTTTGCTTGGAACTCTATTAAGAATATAAGCTGCAGTTTTTAATGCTTCTCCCCAGAGAGATTCTGGTAAGTTGAAATGACTAATCATATTTCTTAACAAGTAAGGGTGTTTCACCTTTCAGTAACATCATTCATGCTAAGTGAACTAGCATGGTGTATTGTGGGACGATTCCACATTCTAAAGATTTAGCAACAGGCTCTGGACGTTGTTCTTCTGATCCGTCATATCTACCATAGTATTCACCACAACGGTTAGATCTTACCTATTTTATTCTTTTGCCAAGTTGATTTCAACTTCAGCCTTATGAACACATCCAGTTGGGATTTCTCATGAATGAGATATAATAAATAAATGTTGACCATTTCAAGAAGCCGAAGAGAATGGCCCACAGATATCCGTATGAATTAGTTCCAAGACGTCTGAAGTCTTATTGGTACCTAATCTCTTTACGTTTGTTTTTTCCCCTTAATGTAATTTACACAAACATTTAAGTCTGAAAAATCAAGGGAATCAAGAATTCATTCTAATACAAGTTTTTTCAATTCTCTTTTGAGAAATGTGACCTAAACGCCTGTACCATAATGAAATGGAATTCTCATCAGTTAATTTACATTTAATACCTTGTGAATTCACATGCAAGGTTGAATTAAGCAAGTATAGTAATCATATATAGATAAAGAATCGGTACCCACAAAATTTGAATCAAGAAAAAGACTAAGTTTATTATTTCCAAATGAATAAGAATAACCAAATATGTCCAAAACAGAAACAAAAACCAAATTCCGTCTAAAAGACAGTACTACATAAGTCTCTTTCAAATCCAAATAAAGAACAATCTTTAATAATAATCTAGAACCCTATAGCCTCTACTTCAACTGATTTGTCGTCGCTCGCATAGATGAATCTTTCAGCATCANTCTCTTTCAAATCCAAATAAAGAACAATCTTTAATAATAATCTAGAACCCTATAGCCTCTACTTCAACTGATTTGTCGTCGCTCGCATAGATGAATCTTTCAGCATCATTTGGCTTTCGACTGTTTGGGCAACCCTGCATAGACACACTTATATGAGTAGTGGCACTGGAATCAATCCACCAAATATGTCTAAGTACTGAAAATAAATTAACCTTAGAACATACCAAAGTGAGAAACGTACCTTTCTTACACGCCAGCGTGGTATTTGATACAATATCCCTTTCAAGTGTCGCGGGATTCCACAAAAGTAACAACCAAATGATTAATTCTTTCAAGCTTTTGCTGCTTCTTTTGAGTTGAGCCGGGTGTAGCTTCCTTATTCTTTCTTTTATTGAACTTGTCATTAGAGGTACAGCCAAGTAAGCACTTTCATTCTTTTTTTGCTTCAACCTTTCTTCTTCTTCGACACAATATGAAATGAGCTCATTTAAAGTTAGTGTAGGAAGAGAAATCAAAACCAAATGCACGAGCAAATGATGCATCAGATAGTTCAAGCTTTGATGTCTTCAATTTTGAAACAATATGAGACATCTCCATCATGTACTCCCGGATATTTCCTTTACCTTTTATACCTTAGTGAAGCTAAGTTCGCCAAAAGTGTACTAGTTTCAGCCTTATCGATTTTGCAAAGCATTTTTCAATTTCATCAAGAAATTCCTTGGCTGTAGTTATCTTTTCTGACACATGGAAATGATTCTAGACACCACGCTTCATGATCATAGGACTCAAGCGGTTTGAACGATCCCACTTATCAAAATCCTTTTTTCATCAGCAAAACTTTTATTCGTAAGTACAGCGGATTGTTCAGTCCTTAAAGTAAGGTTTAAGTCCATGTAGCTAAGAACAATCTGAACGTTCTCTTTCCAATCTTTAAAGTTGAGCATAGGAATATAGTTTATATTTGCAGATATTGTAGAAGTAGAAGAGTTAAACTAAATAGAGAACAAAGCCAAAGAAATATGTTCACATTAGAATCCGTATTAAACAATTATTAATTCAAATAATGGTAAACCACATCACAAGAGATCGAACACAATATTGATATTTAATTTTTGGATAGAAATACCAACTTACTAGTGGTACTCTTGGTGTAGTAATCAAATATTAACAATAAATTATGTCAAACAATAAACCTATAGTTGAACCGATTTATTGTTCACATAAAACAAAACCTCACAATTGTCACATATTTGTTACAACATATGTGCATATAATTCGACCAAATATTTACATTCCTTTGGGCCGGTGAATGGATATGAATTACAAACTCACAACCTTCCTAATGTTCCAAATAAATTATAGACAAGAGAAATTACTTTGGCAACGTGTTACATCAATTAATTTACTTCGGAAAATTAGTAATTCAAAAGAGATTTTTAGAACAAGATTTGAATTTGAATTGTTAATTGTTAGTTCCTTTATTTTATTTTATTTTATTTTTAAAAAAATCTATCCAACAAATCAACGCCGTAGAACAGGTTTTTCTTATACTCTAGTTCCTCGAGGAGGAGAAATTCCAGAAGTCTTTTCACAGGTATGTATATGTATATTAATTGCATATTAGTTTTTTGGGATATGCTACAAGTACATAGGGACCAGCACACCTTCCAATAGGGGGGGTGCCATGTGCCCATTATGGACACCATTATGGTACCCCCTATGTACAACAAGAATAATTCTAGTTTTTTGTCTATTATGTGCGGGTACTTCATGATGTGTGTGATTTGATGGGTCTAGTTTGCACAGCCGTGCAACCAATTCCCAATGAAAATCCACTTAAACCACATCCTCCTCATCCTCCTCCTCCACCTCCTCCTTCTTAATTGAAGCAGCCATGTGCGTATCCATTATCTCTCTCTACTTGCAATATCAATTCCAATCCAAAGCATAATTTAAATAATTTTCCTCAAAGGTTGAATCTGAATTATAGCATGAAATAATCAATTATAAACATACTCAAATTCGACGATTAATTTGTGAAATTGTCAAATTTGAAAACACTCAAAAAATCCTTAATTTGAAATTTAGGGCTAAAATTTATATCCCAAATTGAGAATCAAAAGCACGAATATCAACCCTAAAATTCTTTCTTTAATCTCAATGGTTTAACATGAAGTTGACTCGGATACAACTTGTTGAATTTTTATAACTTAAACTTTATAAAATATTATGAATTGTGATCTCCATGTCAAATCACCAAGAAAATTAACTAATGCGGAACATATCTTGATCCATTGATTTATATCTTGAATAATGAATCTTGAATCTTGAATCTTGAATTTTTTTTATCTTTAACTCAATTTCTCATTTTTCAATTAATTGCTCTAATCCTTTTTACTGATTATTGATTGTAAATTTTGGATCTTCCTCTTCAATGTATTTTTCTCTATTAATTCTTGTGTTGATGAGATGAGACAAAGAATGAGAAAATTTCATATGAATTGGGACCCATAACCCTATATATAATCTTCATATGTATTCGGCTCATCATCAAATACAAACTCTAATGGATCCAATCTCTGCACATATAATCCAACTAACTCTTTATTTAGATATCCAAAGTCCAACTACTTAATTTTTTATTAGATCAATTTAATTTTGAGCTTAATTTTAAGATAGTATTTATACACAATTAATCAATATGTTGGTCCACATGAAAAATTAAATAATTTCCCAACAAGAAGCTCACATATCGAGGCTATACTTGTAAAGCACATTAAAGTGCAATTACATGGAGTAAACTCGGGTGAAGAATTAATTAATGGTTCCACTACATACAAATAACCATAACACGACTATAAATTGTTAGAAAAAATGGGTGATTTGTTTGTAGATATTTATCAATTAACTTGATCAATTAAATAACATAAACTAATAAATATAATTTAATTATAACATAAACAAAAAATATAAGTAGAGAATAAGAAAACAAGCCTTAGACAGTCACGTCGAGGACCTCCTCTTCGTGCAGGTACTTTCGGAAATATTCGGCTCCAACATAAAACTCATATGACTCATAGCCGATTCTTTTTCTATGGGCACCACTATAAACAGATAAAGTGGTTTTTTAATATATACAACAATGAAAGCTAATCACCTTTTATAGGTAAAATCCACAACCCCCACATTTATACCATTAAAACATAAGTTATAATACGTATTATAGTGTTTTAGTTTTGAAAAGTTGAAACTTATTTTAAGTTACAACAATATTTGTATTAATTAAGCAATTGAATCTCCTATTAATCGTACCGTAAATGGGGATGGAGCCAGCACCCGACGAGTCGGCGCAGCTGCCCGTGTTAGCTTCGTTAGAAAAAAAATTACATGTTAATGAAACTTTTATATTAAATATGTAAAAATTGTACTAACTTTCAACAAATATGATTGTAGCTGATATGGTAAGGTGTTGAAAACATGTGAGAGGCACCTAGGCCCCTGTTTGGACCACATTTTTTTTTCATTCTCATTCTTCTACTCATTTTCAAACACACATTCTTCAATAAAATAATATTTTTCATTACATCGCTAATTTTTCCTTCTTTTCCAACCACATATTCCCCATCACATCAACCAAAAAATGCATTCTCTAGGAAATAATGTGCACCAAACGGGGGCTTAGNCACATTTTTTTTTTCATTCTCATTCTTCTACTCATTTTCAATCACACGTTTTTCAATAAAATAATATTTTTTATCACATCAATAACTTTTCTTTATTTTTCAACCACATATTCCCTATCACATCAACAAAAAAAATACATTCTTTTGAAAATAATGTGCACCAAACGGGGGCCTAGTTTGCAAAATTCACCTCACCTCCTCTTCTTCTTTTAAATTTTTTAACACAATAGATAATATTAAATAACTCTATATTATTTTATTTTCAGTAACAATTATAGGAGTGCTGCATCTCAAATGGAAAGTCATTTCTTTACAAGTAAGAGGTATGGGGTTTCGATTTCCCTTACCTTCTCTTCTTCTTTTAATTTTTTAACACGATAAATAATAACTAAACAATTTTATATTATTTGTTTTTGTTTCTAAAATAATTTCTTTAAAAAAATTTGTTGTCTCAAATTATTATTTCATAATATATTTTTTTATTGTTAAATTTTATTAATTTATTTTGTAAAATTCAAATTTTGACAATCTAAATATTGTTCTTTACTATTTTAAAAGTTTGAAAAATACTTTTCTTTTTGGGTAAAAAATAGATTTAAAAATCACCGTTTTGAAATTTTTTTGACTCAAGTTATTGCTTCATAATATATACTTTTATTGTTAGGTTTAATCAATTTATTTTGTAAAATTCGTTATTCTTTTAAAAGTTCGAAAAATATTTTCCTCTTGGGGTAAAAAATAGCTCTAAAATTCACCGTTTTAAAACTTTTATCCTTATTGTTTAATCAATACTTTACATATAAACTTTATCTTGTCTCGTTGAAATTTATGAAAATTTGAAACTTGACCATACGTATATGATTCAAAAAATGTATTTTTATTCATTATTATTTTCGATTGTATTGAACTATATTTTGATATGTATATGATTTTTACGTTTTAGTGCATTTGTATCTCAAATGGAAAGTCCTTTCTATACATGTAAAGAGGTATGGGGTTCGGTTCCTCTCACTTTCTCCTCTTCTTTCAATTTTTTAACATGATAAATAATAACTAAACAATTCTATATTATTAGTTTTTGTTTCTAAAATAATTTCTTTAAAAAAAATTGTTGACTCAAATTATTATTTCATAATATATACTTTTATTGTTAGATTTTATCAATTTATTTCGTAAAATTCTTTATTCTTTTAAGAATTCGAAAAATAATTTTCTTTTTGGGGTTAAAAATGTCTCTAAAGTTCATCGTTTTAAAACACATGGTACAGGGAATTTATTCTCTACACAAGCATGTTTTTTTCCAGCATCAATCAGTCAATCCATCTTTCTTAAGACATTTTCTCCTGCACCACCATTATAAAATGCAACATTCACAGGAAAATGGTTCATCATCTAAAATCATACACTGCTATGTTCAAGTACTCTCAATTTCTCTTTTGGTGGAAGATTTCAACTTTGATTGTATTCTTACATCGGGCTTAGACTCTGAGACAATGTTGGAGTAGCTTCATTTATCGAACGCGTTGCGACGAATTACTATCCAGAACAGAGACAATGCATAAGTAGATTTCCTTTCGCGAAAAAGTCATATGTTCATACTAGAAACTATGGAAGGAAGTGGATGACAATGCTATTTTAATGTACCCACCAATGTTTCGACATTTCATACATATTCTTTAGGACGAGTACGATTTATGCAGTGGGCAACACGTAGACATATATGAACAAGTTGGTAGGTTCTTGTGCATATTTAACACATGGAAAGGGGTATAGGTAATTACGACATTATTCAATCATTCATTGCAAACCGTAGGACACTACTTCAAAGTTGTTCTTCGTGTCGCTATTAGTTTTTTTGTACCTCTTATCAAATCAAATCCTAAAGTCTAGATCGCCATAATCTAGATGCAAATAAGCTATTATTCTAGAATTACATTGGCACAATTAATGGAACACAATATCGTATTGCTACGTTATCAATGAAAATACTTTATCGGGCATAAAGGGATCCCCACAAAAATGTGCGGCAACTTGTAACTTTAACTTATGTTTCACATTTGTATTGCTCAGTACTACAGACAATATACTGGCCCATGCCATATATAGTCCAGACATATATTTTTTGGAACTTGCTTCGGGAAAGTTTTATCTAGTTGACTCGAGTTTGTGCATCGAATTGGATACATGGCATAGTACAATGGATCCGATATACTGTACTACTTTCAGTAGTTTCGTGACAGATGGAGTCGCGATGGTAGATTTTGAAATGCTCAAAAGAGGTTTAATTACAGGCACTCATCTTGTAGAAAAGTAATTAAACGTGTTTTTGGTATATTTCTCAAAGAAGAAACTCTCAACCATATGCTAAAGTAGTGACAACAGGTATTCACTACAAGGGCTAGTCCGAGAATTTTGAAGTCCTAGAGACTAATTATTATGAGGCCGTTCAATATAATTTTTTTTTTTTACAATTGTAACAGTATTTAAATAATTGTGTTACACGTTTACATTAAAAAGAAGACTTTATACAGTTCAAAAGATAGAGTAGCAAAGTAAAACTTCTCTCACAACTCGAGAGATTAGGCTAGCATAAGATTTAACCTTATCACATTTTGAGATGTAAAATTAGTGACCAAATAACTAAAATCAAGTTTTTCCAACATATTTTTTCAATAGAATCATAGCTAATAAATTCAATCGCTCTTGTAACATGGTTGATCGAAGATAAGGTTTAATCAACTTCAACTTTGAAAAACATCTTTCAGCAGAGGCAACTGTGAGAGAAATAGTCAATAATACTATATAAGCAACACAAGTATTTGCTAAACAACAGTTCATTCTCTTAATGTAATATAACACGTTAATTGCTTTAAGGATTTTTGAAGGTATCACTTCCCTTAAAACTTTCAACTCAAAAAATAATTCTACCACATCAATGTCATAAATCATATTATGCTTCAAGTAATTTTCAAGGTTATTAGCTCTTACTTCAAACTATCATCTACAATAGATTTAAGTATTTTCAAATGAAATAAAAATTCAAAAATATCATCAT
>CAIGRR010217701.1:0-10621 GCA_903798365.1 Fraxinus sp. 1973-6204 | reverse complement strand
AAAGGAAAAAATTATCAAAAAATGAACATATCAAAAATGAGGATGTTATATGAATTTCCTGTCACAATATAATGAATAAAATTGAAAATGAAGGTATATGCCAAAAAGTGGTTGTGCACCAAATCCAATTAAGAATAAATGAAGAGGACAATTTAAATTGCTGAGACTGTCTTGCATATACTTCGATACGTTCTTGGTTGAAGTACAAATTAGTAAGTAGAGACAGGCTGACATTAACATGGCAAGAGGTGTTGACAAAATGTCCAAGACATGAAATGAGAATTCTAAGACGGAGGTTTGGTATACTAAACTGGATAAGGTAATAAATGAGAACATATGCTTAACAACTAAAGGTGGTACTGATGATGCATAAATTCAGGTGGTTGAAACATATTTTGCGTAGACTAAAGAGGCTTGTATGTTCAGGAGAGTGACACGATCTCACTAGATAGGATTATAAGAGGGAGGGGGTAGAGAAAAACTATCATGACCTGTTGTTGTGGTTGCAAAGGATATAGTTGCTTTGAATCTTCATATAGACCTAGCAATGATCGAATGGAGTGACATAAACAGTTATGCAGCCGACTCCAAACTTATTGGGAACATTTTGGAGATGAGGTATCCCGTAGCCCTATTTTGAACAAAATGGTGAAAATTTATTCGTGTAAAAGACCCCAATTGTTTGAGAATTTGATGTTATCATAATTTCTCATATTCAATATTTTTGAAGGATTGATTCTGCTTGCTCCTAAGAATTGTTTTTTCATGTGAGACATTAGGAACATTCTTAAGGCCTCGTGTACTTACTGAATAGTCCTTTCATGCTGATTCGTTTAGGATGATTGCTTAATCGTGGTCTTAGAACTTGGTTATGTGGCACAATACTTTTGTCAGCTTAGAGCTTATTTACCTCATTTTCTACCAGTTTTGTTAGCCTGATTCATCAATTGCTATTACATTTCATAAGGAGTTTTAAGATGTTAAATACTGCAGGCTTTGGGAATTTTATGGCTTCCTGTACTTTGCTCTTTGGACCATTAGTTCATGCTAGTTTTTTAAATAATTCTAGTGTTGACTAATTGCTACCTGCACTATATAAAGTTATTATGTGCATTCTTCTTTGTTATAGTTCGTACTTTCTTTGCTCTTCTTGTAAGATCCTGATTATGCATTTGTTCACGTCTGTTTAGGCATGATATGAACACAACTCCTTAGAAACTTTTGTCATTTTGTAGAATGCAACAATGTGGAATCTCACTATCCTCCACTAGACGTTCTTGGGTCAGAGTTCATGCCACTGAATTGTCAGGTAATTCAAATTTAGGGACACTATTTTTTTTATTAAGCGGGTGACATTCTTGCTTTCTTGTCTTCTCTTTTTCAATGTGAACCACCTCAATGATTTCCACCCCTCTTCTCCTCTCCTAGCAGGATGGTCAGGCTTCTTCCAGAGTAGAAGGATCAACTTCTACTATTGGTAAAATTTCAATTAGAACGACTGGAGATGGAAATGGTAGTAACTTGGGTAATGCTCAGTCTGCTGTGACACCAAAAGCTGCTTCATTCAGTTCCAGTCAACTTTTAGCTCAGAGGAAACTATTTTCTGAATCTCAAATAGGTCATACCAGTTTCCAAAGGCTTCTGGAACCAAGCTCTTCTCAGCAACCTGGAATAGGTGCTTACAGAGTTGTTCTTGGGTTTGTGAAAGAAATGGTAATCATTCCTGGTTGTGCTTTTGCATGTGTGGTGAATTTTTTTTGTTAGAAAAAAGCTTGTTAACTTTCTGTTTGCTATATTCACTGAACTTTGATTATTATTATAAAAATTCATTATGTTAAACTTTCTGTTTTCTATATTCACTGAACTTTGATTATTATTATAAAAATTCATTATGTTATAGTAATTACAATAATGTACCACTTGATCATCGCACACGTGTTCATACATGCACAAATGTCTCCATCTGCTATGTGGGTGGCTACCTATCTTCTGGTATCAAATTTAGACCTTGGAACCAGAAAATATTGAGATTTTTGTGAGGTTTTCTTGTGCCTCAATGCTGATTGCTTAGTGCTTCTGTTCTATTGACATTTCTTGTGCTTGTTTAAGGTTTCAGTACTGGAAATGAACTGTTTCAAAAAAAAAAAAAAGTACTCAAAAAAATCAACTTTGTCTAGGAGGAAGACTTTTTCAAAGGTAAAGAATATTGTATTCTGTTAATTAAGAATAAATTTGGAGGAAAGTACTAAAGAGCCCATCAAAAAAAACTTTCTAATCCAAATGATTCATAGAATTTTATGAACAATCTAAAAACCCAAGATTGTCATTTTTCTACTTCCAAGCCCTTTATCTGAAGACAATAAGAAAAAAATGACACCTTCAAATCAATCTACTCAGGAGTACCTAATATAGCCCCACTGCTCCAAAAAGGTCTTGAGTCAAATTTCCCAACAACGAGGAGAGAGGGGATACAAGAATTCAGTATATATCAAGAGTAATTTTATATCACCAAATTACTTTAACTCAGCCAAATTGTCTGGGTATGGCAATATAGGTATATTGGAACTGTTGGATCTATACAAAATCTTTTGGTTTTCTGTATAGGACAATTTTTTTAAGGATTTATTAGTGTTTCCCCTATTACTTTATTTCAATGATTAGAATTATAATTTATGACAGATCCACTTAATTGTAATCATGTCTCAAAGTTTATATAAATGTGGCTTGTTGAGAATTGTTTGTATAGATGTGAGAAACTAGTCTAGAAGGGACATAACACTAATTTATCTAGTAAAATGATACAACTGCATGAAATGTTGGTTAGACTTTAAAAAAGAATTTTTGTCCAAGGTGAAATGAACAAATTCCTTAACCACGTTCAAGAATGCAGTGAGAAGGATCTACATTTTAGGTGGAATTATGTTTTGCTGAAGGTTGTTTACTGGATAGTGTTCTCTTTGACCAGCCTGTATGTATAGTTGTTCCAGTTGGTTGAGGTAAGCTGTCTCGCTTGATTATTGAGAAGAGAGATAGATTAGCAATATGTTGAAGTCCATAGGAATATTATTACATTGACAATTGTCAGATGCTAATAGCTATGTCATGGATTATCTCAATTAATTATCCACATTTAATGCTAATGTTGTTCCAACATTCAATGGCTTAGTCCTCTTTTGATTTACTTGGATAAAATTCAACACTCAGGTTGACTAAAATTTATAGAAGATAAAATGTGTTGCTTCTTTCTGGGGCCTTTTTCCATTATTTTCTTTTATCAAAGTAAAAGATTGTATTTTGTCCTTAAATTTAGCTCTTGAAGACACGGAAGCGACTGGAACTTCTTCTTGAGGATCTTCCTTGTGAATATGATCCTTGGGAATATTTCGAAACCTCAGATCAACTTCTTGAACCCCTGCTACTGTGCTACGAATCACTGGTATCTTTCACTATCTAATTGATTTTTATTTCCTTGCCTAGTCTCTCCCCGAAAAAGAAGAAGAGGTTAATAAAATAAATGAGTTAGATTTTAGCCAATATATATTACCTTTTGGTATGTGATATTTTGTCTGGAATTGTGTTTTTGCAGCAATCTTGTGGGTCTGGAATCCTTGCTGATGGTCGGTTAGGAGACCTAATAAGGCGTGTTGCTACTTTTGGGATGGTGTTAATGAAGCTTGATCTTCGTCAGGTAGTTGGCTAAGATGTTTAACACTATGGGCAAGTTTGGTAAACAATATTAGGCAACTGTAGACTACAATAAACAAGGTTTCAACTTTTTTATTTCTTAATTTCTTATGGATTTTGTCTAGTTCACCTTACCAACAAACACTGTGTTCTAACACTTCTTTTTCTTTTGTTTTTTATTTTTTAATCTATAAGGTATTTCGCCATACCAGAGGATGTCCTTATGTTTCTACGCAATACGTTCTAACAACTCTTCCATGATTTACAGGAATCTGCCAGACATTCAGAAACACTTGACGAAATTACCAGGTATCTGGATATGGGTACCTACAGTGAGTGGGATGAAGATAAGAAACTTGAATTTCTGACAAGAGAGCTGAAAGGGAAGAGGCCTCTAGTTCCCTCAACTATAGAGGTAATAATCTTACTGAAAGTTGTTGTTTGTGAGGGTTTTATCTGCAAATCATATATAATCATTTTCTGCACAATTCTCTACCAAAAATGGTTGTCTAATCATGTGGATGGATGGTTGAGTGATGTTTCTACATCCCAAACTCACCCTGAACATGTATAACTTGCTTGTGTAAACATCTACCTTTATCATTCTTTCTCACTTGTAAAGTGGAAGCTGCTTACAGTTTGAATACTGTGGTCCAGTATTTGGCCACTAAAGACTTTCTATAGGGCAAGGACTTACACATTTGGAGATATCACACGTGAGACACGCGAACAAGATTTTAAATACTTGTGAGATTGAAGTGATAACCTATTTTCAAGTAAAAAGATTGTACTCGACCATGGAATGTATATCAATTTCTTTACTAAGAAGCAATGCATTTTTTTACCATTAGGGCCCTTTCAATAGCTAATAAATAAATTGGTTTTTTTGTTTTACTATGATTTCTGCATTTCTATGGTTGCCTTCCATGTTTATTCAAATGAAGAGAAAACTTGATACCAATTACTTTTCCCAACAGACCTATACAGTTACATACTTGCATGTGCTTATGTCTTAGGAAACTTGTTGCTTTTACCAATTTTATTTTTATTTTTCCCTGTTATTTTTTGGTCAATCTCTGCATAAATGGTGCCACAAAATTGTTTCCTTACATATGTTTTATTTCTTCTATTGTAAGGTTTGCCCCGACGTGAAAGAAGTATTAGACACCTTCAAAGTAGCGGCAGAGTTGGGAAGCGATTCACTTGGAGCATATGTGATTTCTATGGCCTCCAATGTATGAGTTGTAGTTTGTAATAACTTTGCATGCTCTTACTTCATGTTGTGCTTCTTTAAAACTCTCTCAACAAAGTTTACTAGTTCCTTTTATCAACTACTATTTTTGTCTCTATCAATTGGCAGGCTAGTGATGTGCTTGCTGTCGAGCTCTTGCAGAAGGATGCTCGCCTTGCTGTTGCAGGAGAACTTGGCAGAGCATGTCCTGGTGGAATGTAAGACTTTGAATTTATTTTCTGATGGAAACAACTGGAAGTTTGGAGTTTAAACATAACAAATTATCATCGAAATGCCTGAATTATATTGGACTTACGAAAATAAATTAATTTTACTTGATTGAAGGGATGGATATATGTTCTTAGTAACAATTTAAAAAATTTTGCACCCAAATTCTATTGCCTATTGGTATCATAGAAAAAAACTGCTGTCAATTTTCATTAAGTGCTATAATTGAACTTCAGCCCAAGTGTTTAGCTGAGTTCAAATCTGCCAGGATTCATATAGACATCTCTGTTGTTCTAGTGTTCGTACAATGAAACTCTCACCAAAGAAATGTGCTTGCCTTGGAATAGGCTACGAGTAGTTCCTCTGTTTGAAACTGTTAAGGACTTGAGAGAAGCTGGCTCAGTGATCAGAAAACTACTATCAACTGATTGGTACCGTGAACATATCGTCAAGAACCATAATGGGCAGCAGGAGGTACTTGTCCTTAAATTTATCCTGATATTTCAAAGTGTTCATCTTCGGTCCAAGTTTATGCAGTAGTTGCTGTGTACAGGTGATGGTTGGATATTCAGACTCAGGTAAAGATGCTGGCCGCTTTACTGCTGCATGGGAACTCTACAAAGCTCAAGAAGATGTTGTAGCTGCATGCAATGAATACGGTATAAAGGTTACTCTGTTCCATGGGCGTGGAGGGAGTATTGGACGTGGTGGTGGTCCCACGTACCTTGCTATTCAATCCCAACCGCCTGGTTCTGTTATGGTTAGTTTTCAGTTTGTACCTTCCATGAAAAGTCCTATTATCTTCTCACTGGATGTGCTGAATTCACATTCATTGGACATCATTGCATAAATGTTGTACTTTTAATGCATCTTGCCTGAAAACCTGAACTCTAGGTTTCTCCTGTCCTTCAGTTCATTATGCTAAGATTTTTTGCACATTATTGCCAATTGATGCTATATGCATAAGAACAGGTGAAACCATGGCTAACCATGCTGTTGTAGGAAAGTGAATATACATCTAATGGGGTCTGCAAGGTCATATACCAAAAAATAAAATTGAGGCCAGATGAATATGGTCTGATCTTTGCTATGATATGAGTTTATGCCAGCAGCATAACGGGAAACATTTGGTGAACTAAACGAGAGTAATATGAAATAGTGACATATGTTATCATTTCCTTTACCTTTCTTTTATTCCATTCACAGGAAGAACCTCGTGTGGTTTTTTCCACTTCATTTCTTGTCTCTGTTAATGTGATTGCATATTCCACTATTTTGTGAAACGTATGGTCTCGGATAGCTAATTGCATCTCTCTTAAAGCTTGCAATTTTTCGTTTATTTTTATTCTGAGTTAACTGTCTTCAATCTGATGTGGTCTGTTTCTAAATATCATTGGCTGTTTGTTTAAGAATACTGGGATTTCTCTCTTTATTTTTTGTCTCTGTTGATGTGATAGAATCTTCCACATTTTGAGAAACAAATGGTACCAGATAGCTTAGATTGCATATTTCTCTTGAAGCTCGCATTTTTTTGTTTTCCTTAAAAATACTTTCATTCATAAAAGATGAAAGTTATCTGTAATTGTGTTTCCATTTATTTGTAATGAATTTGTAGCATATTCACTAATGGTGAGTTCACTGTCTTCACTGATCACTCTAATGTGATCCATGTCTCAATATCATTGGCCGTTTCTTTAAATGAGCAGGGTACTTTGCGTTCAACCGAGCAAGGAGAAATGGTGCAGGCCAAGTTTGGACTACCACAAATTGCTGTTCGGCAGCTAGAGATCTACACAACAGCCGTCCTTCTGGCTACCTTACGGCCTCCACAGCACCCAAGGGAAGAAAAATGGCGTAGTCTGATGGAGGAGATTTCAAATGTCAGCTGCAATAATTACCGTAGCACAGTTTATGAAAACCCAGAATTTTATGCTTACTTCCATGAGGCTACACCTCAGGCCGAGCTTGCCTTTCTTAACATTGGAAGTCGTCCTACGAGAAGAAAGAGTTCAGCTGGAATTGGACATCTAAGGGCAATTCCTTGGATATTTGCATGGACCCAAACTAGATTTGTTCTACCTGCTTGGCTTGGAGTAGGTGCAGGCTTGAAGGGTGTTTGTGAAAAAGGGCATACTGAAGATTTACGCGAAATGTACAAAGAGTGGCCGTTCTTTCAGTCGACTGTGGATCTCATAGAAATGGTTTTGGGGAAAGCAGACATTCACGTGGCCAAGCATTATGATGAAGTTCTTGTGTCTGAGAACCGACAAAAGCTTGGTGCGGAGCTAAGGGCAGAGCTTACAACAGCAGAAAAGTATGTATTGTTAGTTGCGGGACATGAAAAACTATCAGACAACAATCGGAGTCTTCGTAGATTGATTGAGAGCAGGCTGCCTTATCTGAATCCAATGAACATGTTGCAAGTGGAGATATTGAAGAGATTAAGACATGATAATGATAATAACAAACTACGAGATGCTCTTCTTATAACGATAAATGGCATTGCGGCCGGAATGAGGAACACCGGTTGAACGTCACCGAACACGTTTAGGTGGATTTGTTGATGTCCGATGCGTATTTTTTATGTTATTGCTGAAACTAATACATTTTGGTTATTAGTTTGGATACTCTATGCATACAAATCGTAGTAGACTGAAGTTGTGTTTCTGAAATGATGAACCACTTCCGACATTTCTAATGTAAGTTACTAAAAACATTTCGCATATAATTCTATTGAGAATATTTGACTGATACCGATGCATGGTGAATGACATCTCATAATTTATAATTTAAATTGACAGTATTAAAGATGTTAATTGAAGGTTGACCGATTGTAGGCATCTAGACTCATCCCATTTTGTAAGCAAACCAAGTAATCGATTCACCCGAAAGAAAGCAGAAAAGATGATCTTAGAAACCGGGGAGAAGTCGCATGGACAAAATAAAAAGTTAAAAACACTAAAATCTAGCTCAAAACCCCTTAGATTTGAGTTGGATAGAACAATTAGCACTGAAAAACTCAGCTAATTAACTTCGGTGGCGAAAGGGAATTTTCTTTCCTTTTTTTTTAATTATTTATTTCGGACTCTTTTGCACTTTTTCTGAAAAATTTGGAACTATAATTGAATTAATTCTTTATTTTTTTTTCCTTTTTGTTTTATTTAAATGGAAAAGTATATTCGCCATTTCGCATATATTTATGAGAAAAGGGAAGAAAATGAGGTGTTCCGCATTTCAAAGTTCATATAAGGGAGTTTTTCCTCATTTTAAAAAGGTGGGATATTTGGCAAAATGTCCATACGTTGAAGGTATTGCGCCAATAAGCCAAAAATTAATATGGTAAGTAAGATTGAAAATTAATCATCCTAATTCTATAACATAGAGATCAATAAAATTGCAGAATAAAAATAGACACACAAAAATACGTAAGATTTATAGAGGTTCTCTCAATATGAAATTATGACTTCTTCCATCATCACAATAATTTTTTACAATTAAAAAAAGTTTATGATAAGTACGTTTTGCGCATTTATTTAAGTCACAAAACATGAAAAATTATAGATGTATATGTTGAAATATGGCTTAATTCGATATAATTTGTGTTTGTAGGATTACATTGATGGATGAAATGAAGAGTTTGCAAAAGCGACCGAAAAGGACCAAGTTGGAAGAAAATGAAACTTCAAGGACCAAAATACAATTATTTAGAAGAAGAAGGAGAAGGAAGCAATGCCACAAGGTAGATGAAACAAACTTGGGGACCAAAGTGAACTAAAGGGAAAATAATTTCTACCATGCAGTCGCATGATAGAAAGTTCATGCAGTCGCCCAAGCACCAACAGGAGATGAACAGTGCAAAATATTTATAGCCATGCTGTCACATGGGTTTATACCATGCAGTCGCATGGTTCATTCTGGGCGCGAATTTTCTGGTTTCTTTATTCGAACCAATCTCTTATGGTAGTGTATTTTGACGACTTATTTAAACCTAATCTCGTCCAAAAAGAGGGTTGATACATTCTTAGGAGAAAAATATCATTGAAGAGCAAGGAAGAGGGTAAGGGATTTCATTCAAAATTCAAGATTTCAAGCCTAATTTCTAGTTTTTGGGTAATGTTTTATCTTTATTATTTTTCTTTTTCTTTTATTTTATCCATGTTAGGCTAGACTTTTTATGCACTAGGTGAACGATGAACCTCACATTGCGATCTTTTAATTTCTATTTTGCAATATTTAAACACGTTCAAGGGATGTTGAATGATTTATATACATTACTTTTATCTACAATTATATGCGCAATAGTTGTATGATCACGGTGGCTTATTTTATACATTCGAAAGAAGGAAAATAAGGTCGACAAAGTATAAATCATTGTATGGTCCGATAGGGGATATAAATATACCGCTATATTTTACGTGAATCTTTAAGTGTTTACAAAACGTTATGCATTCTTGTATATTGCATTTGTCATAGAAATATAGTCAAATGATATGTGAGAATAGATTCAATTCTACTCGAAAGAGATTATTGGATAAGTTAAAAACATTGATTTTTCAACCATTCATCGTGTTATCAAATTGTGAAATAGGAGTTAAAATGGAATTTTACTTGATGATTCGGGATCCTAGTGTTCTTTTTCATTCATTAATTTTATTTAAATCTTTTGCATCGAAACGTCATTTTTGCATTTAAATCGTAATTTTAGTTTAATTTGCATGTTAGTTTTAGTTTAATCATAGAAATTGAAAAAGTCATCTCAAATTTAATAGATTCGATTAAGGTCGCGATAATAAAAATCAAGTTAAATCAATTCTCGTGGGAACGATACTCGAAATTCTAGGATTTCCACTTTATTACTTGTCAATGAACCGTGCACTTGCGGTGATTTAAATTCGAAACATATTTTCGTGAACAAGTTTTTGGCGCCGTTGCCGGGGATTGAGTATTAATTTGATTTTTGTTATTTAGACACTAATTCGAACTTTCAAGTTAAATCAATCCTCGTGGGAACGATACTCGAAATTCTAGAATTTTTACTTTATTACTTGTCAACAAACCGTGCACTAGCGGTGATTTAAATTCGAAACATATTTTCGTGAACAAGTTTTTGGCGCCGTTGTCGAGAATTGAATTTTAATTTGATTTTTTTTATTTAGGCACTAATTTGAACTTTTATTTTATTGTGCTTTTATTTTTGACTAACCCCGTACTATTAATCTATATTGTGTTTGCAATCTTTCCCTATACTTTTTCAGATATTTACACGATTCCAACTTGGTAAGGTAATGAAACTTTTGGAATGAATAATCTCTACATAAATTATGAAGATATGCTTGGAGGATACCTGAGCTGTGATAATTGTTATGCGATGCATTGTACTGGGCAATGTTTGTCCTCGTACTCTTTATTACACACGCCGAAACTTATAAGGTTTAGAGAATATTTAAGGTGTTGAAAACAAGCAATTGACAAAAATGA
>CAIGRR010217669.1:0-10753 GCA_903798365.1 Fraxinus sp. 1973-6204 | reverse complement strand
TTGCCTCTATGCAGGGCCGGCTCTGTTAGTATATTCGTTATAGAATAATCCTTACACTGAACTACTTTGTATTGAATTTTATACAGATGAGACAAGAATGTAACCTAACAATAATCCATAGATATGTTGTTGACTAATCTTTTCAAAATCCGCAAGTGTACGAGATTGTGATCAAATAATATAATGATGAATAAAATATCGAACCTACGATAACTATGTGTTCGATCAAATTAAAATTAATTGCAACTTTAATCGAATAGTAAACAAATTTTGTGATTTTTTTCTATACTAATACATAATTTATCAATTAAACTAATGAAAGTAAGTAAATGTATTTTTCAAATATGTGAGATGCATTGCTAAGATGTCAAATTCCCCTTATAATTCTATTTTTAGTATAACAATCAAAGTGACAATTTGAAATCATTCATGTTGGTCAATGTTCCTAGTTTAATTAAAAGTCTCTCTTAATAGCGATCAAATTTGTTTCCTTCATGTGAACCTTCTATCTCTCAATGAAAAATGCAAACATGATAAATTGATTAACAAGTGCTAGAACACTTATTGAATCCATATAAAATATAGATGTATGTCTCTATCATCTATCAAATTTTACACTATTTATTATATTGTGCGTAAACCTTATCGTTTCTCGATAACAATAAAATCCACTAACAATTCAATTGATAATTAAACAATTGAAAATAACGATAAAAAGATATTAAATATCCACAAATCAAATTAAATTAAAGGTCAAAATAATTAATTAAAAACTAAAAATATCATAACAAGGTTCATCCTAATAATGTATAAAACTAGTCTGACATGTCGAAATTATAAGAAATCATATTTAAGTGAAAAAAACATAACCTGAATTTTTGATAAATTTAGAAGATGAATCTTGAAATCGTGAATCTCTTCAATGGTTTCTTGTTGAATCTCTTCAATGTATAAAATTAGTCTAACATATCGAAATTATAATAAATCATATTTCTTCTATTCTTTGTCAAAAAATCAAGTTTGAATCTTCATTTGATTGAATCATTGCAAGTCCCCTTCAATTTTCTCACAAAAACTATGAGTTTTCCTCATTTCATAATAATAAATGATGAATATTGGAGTTTGAGAAGTATATGAGATGTCTCTAATATGTATTATGCTGTTAGGTATTTGTAGGAGTATAAAATTGGTTGAAAATCACGTCCAAGTTGATTTTCAAAAGAGTTTCAATTGAATAAGAAAGTTGCATTCGCGCGCGAATTTTTGTCTCTGCACAACAGTGAGTATTTTGCTCATAACTTTATCTCCCAATATCCCATTAAGGCGATTCAAAATGCGTTAAAAAGCTAACTCAATGGGCTATAACTTTCTAAAGCTAGAATTTTTCCAATTTGAACGTTTACTATTCCAAAAATGGATCTCAACTTTTGACTAAAAGTTTGGAATATAACTTGTGCGATTGAAAATTAATTTTGGAAATTGAAGAGAACCAAATCGAACCAAAATTTTTCGGTATTTAATAAATTGAACCGTCGGGTCGAAATATAATTATGGAATCGTTCGGGTTCGGTTCTATTTGGTTACGTACCATAATTAATTTTTTTTTATCATTTACAGCAATAATACATAAATACAACTAATGACATGTTCATTCATAGCTTCATTGGGCAGTTGGAAATGGAAGGTCGGACTCGACAATCGGCGATTTCGATTTGGACATGTAGATGTAGATTTTCAATTTATCAATGATTTGGGATTAATGGACATGTGCTTGCCGAATGAAAGTATGAAATTGAAAAGGAAATGATAAAAACTTAAAAAGACCTAGATCTTGGGCTAATAATGAAATTAATAATTGGGCCCAAAAAAATTTTAAAAAAATTTGAATTTAGAAATTGGGTTGGAATAGGTTAGCTAGGCATGGACTTGATTTGATAGTTGAAGTATTAATCACTAAATTAATTAATTTGCTAATTTGTTTAGAAAAAAATAAAATAATTTAATTAATTCAATATAAAAAACTCAGTTCTTATTCGATTTTTTGGTTCTCGATTCTTGAATCGAAAATCGAACCAAACTCATCGGTTCTCGATTCAAATACTCGTTTAGGTATTTAACTTATGAAGAACCACTCGATTCGGTTTAGACCCTAATTTTGATCATATTCCATTCTTTTTTGAGCTCTGATTCCATCAAATTGTCTCATAACAATATTTAAAGTATCGTCTTATGGTCTAAATTAATTATTGAATATATTCAATTTGGTTCTTAAACTTTGGACTTTGTCATTTTTCCTTGATTTTTCTTTTGTTTCTTTCAATTCCTCGTTCAACCATTGAGTTTTATCTATATAACATAAATACTACAATTTAAGATATATTTTGTCAAAAGAACAACCGAATATCGATATTTTAGAACCCCGTTACTAACTTTATTAGATTTGTTAGAATCTTTTGCGTGATATAACGAAAGATAGATGTGCAATGAATGCTGTGACTTTTTTGTATTAGAGGCGTGTTGGGTTTCGAAGGTTAATTGTGTTAAGTGGGATGATTCGTTTTTCTGATTTGACAAGTCCCATTAACAAGTTCAAGAGTGAATTTCAAGCGACTCATACGATTTGGCTCTCGAGCCGAGCGAGATGCCTTGCTCGCGTGCGAGTCGATTCACCATGATGAGTAAAACATGTATTTTTGATAATAAAAAATAAATAAATAAATAGGCAAGACCAAACGATAAGTTGAGCCACGCTTCGGTCGAGTGAGCCAGCCCGCCAAACATGCCAAGTTTAGCGGCTTGGCTCCCCCCATTTAACACCCTGATTAAAAAAATGTCGCCACTTGTTTATATACATTTGGTATAATTTTAGAGTTACCGATATTCTCTCGTGTAATAAGTTTTAGTGCTTCACATTAAAGTTTTCCTATAATCATGAGATTAAAGTTCGACTTTTATTTTTATTTTTATTTTTTTTCTCTGTTTCCATAAATTATTCTATCCTAAAGCCATAGTTTAATAAGATATAATTATTATATTAGGCTCTAAACAATCATTCTAGTGATATTTGACACCCAAAAAAATATGTAGATAAAATGAGATTTTGTCATAGGGCCAGCGGGTGGTCTGGGGATCCTGTTTTTATTTTTATTTTTCATTTTCAAATATTTTTTAGCAATATTTTACCGAACCGTGCTACACATTCAGAGGAGTTTCATAGATTTTTTTCGCAGAGTACACATACCGTTGTATGATTGAACAGTTATAAAAAAAATAAAAATCATCCACACGGGTGCTGTCGACGCAACACCTGTAATTGTTCTATGAACAATTACAATTTTACCCCTCAAAACAATGGTTCGAGATGCATTGCACATGAATTGTAACGATAATATGTACGGAGATTGTCCATCAAGAATCGAGGTACCAAAATTTCAAATTTTAGAGATTCTATCAATGAAGAATTAATCAACCTCATAATTATGTTTGGCAGTACATACTTTACGGTGTTAACATGTCATTTCAAGATAAGATAATCATTTATTAAAAGAGTTCGACTGTTAATTATTCGGAACGTGATGGTACAAGGAAAAAAAATGAGTTGTCACACACACCACAAGCGAGTGAGGATAGCAAGCTTGCTTGTCGATGGATTGTGACGAGTTAGATATGGTTTGTGAGGTTTAGGTTTTTCAATTCTCGTCTTATCCATGTTTTTTAATTTTTTTTTAAAAAAAAAATTAATTTTTTCTCAAATTAATTTTTCAATCATACATTTTATGGAATCTATAATTTTTATCGGCTTTTCAATTATACATTTTTATAATTTTCTTTTATCAAAATATACTAGGATCCGTTCAGTAGAAATTAAAATTCAATTAAAATTGAAAATATAGTCGTTGTTGAGTTCCACTCGTCTAATAAAAGTCAACAATAACGTCTATTTTTTCAATTTTAATCCGATTTTAATCTCTACTGAACGGGCCCTAAAAATCTAACTTTTAACTAAACCAAACAACGCGTAGATGTGAGAGTTTGATTTTATTTTAGTATTTTATATATGATTTATTTAATTAGAAAACAAAAGTTAAGGTGCAATTTTTAAATAGGGTTTTTATGTGGACGAGGAGAAATAGTGTGTTTGTTTGACTTTATTTCCATTAAAATTTAGTAAAACCTGAGAAAGATTTTCAACTTTTTACGATATGTTGTCTTCTTTGGAGTCGCTAGTCTCATATTTGTTTAGTTGGCTTTGACGATAGTTGAGTTTAGAGGTGGTCCTGAAATTTTTGGTATCCTATGCGAATATTACTCTTTCATTTAATTAAGAAACACAAATAAAAAATAAATGTATCATATTAATTCATTAAATATAAAGCTATTACGTGACAAAATATAACACACATATCTTTTTAAACTTTATTGTGAAAAAAATATAAATAAAACTTATAGCACCTTCAGAAATTTCCAAAATTTCATATGACACCAACAAAGCATTATGAAGCTACTAACATCTTCAAACAATTAACCTTGAGGGGTTGCTTAATTGGTCAGACATTGAATTTGCTCCCCAATGGTCATCGGTTCAAGTCCTTTCAGGGTTACTGAGATGATTACCCGGTTATAAATTTCAGGGTCCCGTGAGATTAGTCGAGGTGCGCCCGGACATCCACGATTATAAAAAAATAAATAACATCTTCAAACAATTCTCGGTCAATTTTTTTTTCTTAGTTCCTTTGTATATTTCGTCTTTCTAACATAATTTCTCGATGAACAAAGTTGACAACAAGACATAATCTTTAAAACCTAAGTATTTCTTTCATTTTTAATTATAAAACTCGAAAGAAAAATACTTTCCTTTTATTAAACACGGATCTCGTCTAAATTTGGTCACATGACCATTTTACGAAGAAAGCTGTGCAAAATGCTCGAAAAGAATGGATTTTTTTGTGTATTTACGTGCATAAGTAGATATGATTTTCATTTATTATTTTAATTCTATAGATTTTTTGGGTTATGTATATTCATTTCTTAAAATAAAATGTTGTCGATGCCTTTTTTTTCTCTCTATTTTTAGGTACAATTACCTGAAAAAAAGTGATTGCTATCGCTAAACGTCCTATAATAGTGTTATTTCTGTCAATTATTGCTTTAATTGGCTTTTGGCGATTGTTGAGTCCATTCTTATACAGGAAAGACATTTGTGAATAGTGCTTCTTATCTTAACATGTCGTATTTTAGTGTTATTTACGTCAATGGTTCCATAGGCCTTAATATCCACTGATTTTCAAGATCAAGTGCTCCATTATGGCCCAATTCTAATCGAGGAAAATGTACAGATTACTACGACTTCTAGAAAAATACTACGAGCCTGTTTGGTAAAACTAAAAAGCTGATTAAAATTAAAAATATAGCCGTTATTGGTCCCACTCATCTAATAAAAGTCAACAATAACGACTAATTTTTCAATTTTAATCCGATTTTAATCTCTACCAAACACACTTACATGTTCCCACTTTCCACAGTTTGGAAAAATCAGGTTTTTATGTGAAAAATAATGTTATTTTGAAAATAAGTCACTTCATTTCATTCTCTCTCTCCAATTACTTACACCATAGATGAAAAGTTCGGATTTTATTTTTAAAAAAAGTACAAACGAATTCTAGAAAAAAAATTTCTCCAATCTTCCTAGAAACCCATCTGCCACGAAGCAAAAGAGGAGAAGAAAAGGAACAGACTGAAGAAGAATGTGATAATGAAACAGAAAAGAAGGAAGAAGAACCTGCAGTGGAATTTTGGCAAGAGAGCGAGAAAAACCTGCCCAAAGAAAAAGATTTTCTGGAGGACAACACCAATAATACTAGCAATAAAAATAATAATTCCCAGATTTCTTTGGATTTTTTGCAGGCCCGACCAGCGTCAACTGGGCTAGGGTTGTCATTGGAAAATCCCTGGTTAGCCTCTTCCGGTGAATCGGCTTTGCTTGGGCTGGTGAGCGATGAACTTGACCGTGAGTTGCAAAGACAGGATGCTGAGATTGATAGATACATTAAACTTCAGGTGGTAAATTTTGTGTCTTGATATGTTTTCCATTTTTGTTGAAAAATGTTTGTTTCCGCGGGAACATCTTTTTTCTCGGTCTCTTGGTATCTTGCCCAAGTTCGTGATTATACTTTTCGGCAAATTCAGAAAATGAGCTGTCACAAATTTGCGATTTCAAGTGGCCCTTTTGGATTTGCTTGGAGTTCCGGGGATTATAGAACAACAGCTAGATGGAGAAATGAATTTTTTTCGAATTTATTTACGATTCTTAAAAAAAATATTGGGGGTATTGTTGTAATTAAATTTTTATTTCATTTGAATATGAGGATAAAATCGTTATTTTATTTGGGAAATTGTTGAAAATGATTTTTTGTGCAATGAAAGGTGAAAGGTAGGGGTGAAAATGCCAAAGAATGAAAGATGGGGACGTTTTGCACTATGACATTAAAAGGTAAGAACGTTTTGTGCTATTTACCCTTAAAGGAAATATATAACTATAGATTTTACAGAGGTTAAATTGAAGTTTCTAGCATTTTTTGGGACACAAAATAGGAGTAGCAAAATCCGATCGAACCCATAAAAATCGTCCAACCCAACTACTGACTGGGTTGGGTCGATTTTTTTTTTTGTTTGTTTTTACACGGGTTGTGTGGGTTGGTTGTGTAAGCAGATCGAGTTATGGGTTAACATATAAAACCGAATAAACCCGCTCAACCTAACCCACCCACTTTTTTTTAAAAAAAAAAAAAAGTCTAAAGAGTAAAAGGAACCTAAATTCCTACGAATGTTTCCTTTGAATATTTTTAAACTTTAATACCATATTAAGCCCCCGTTTGGTGTACATTATTTTCAAAAGAATGCATTTTTTTGTTGATGTGATGAAAAATATGTAGTTGAAAAAGAAGGAAAAGTTATTGATGTGGTGGAAAATATTATTTTATTGAAGAATGTGTGGTTAAAAATGAGTAGAAGAATGAGAATGAAAAAAAAATGTGGCCCAAACAGGGGCTAAGATTCGAAATTTCATTTCAAAAAAATTATCTTATTAAAAATCCTTGTATGTTGTACATTAATTTCATATTTTATTCAATGTAAAATATACTTTAACTAATGATACTGACGTGGATATATTCACTAAAATGTGCATTATCACTCACCTAAATAACAACGTTTTTAGGTCTTTTGTATACAATTGTGTAAAGTACGCATAAATATTTATTTGTTTTTCTTGACTGAATTAAAGTAATAAAATAGTCTAACCGTTGTTATATTTGTTCTTTGTAGGCTCGATTAATGAAAATTGAATAAAATAATAGATAATTTTTTTATTTATTTACTTACTATTTAATCATGTCTATTCAAATTTAGTATAATAGAAAATTAAACGACTTTAATCTTTGTCGATAACTTGTCCCAAACCGACCAACACAACTCAATCCGACCCGATCGATACTCGATTGAGTTGAGTTTCAACATTTACACGGATTGAGTTGGGTTAAAATTCGATTAAATCGATCATGTTGGGTTAGGTTTGGGTTGAGGCAAAAATCGACTCAACTCAATTCAACCCAACCCATGCACACCCCTAATTGAGAATAAGCAAAAGTAATGAAGGTAATAAAATAAATTATTATTTGAATAATTTTAAGCCACGTATTTCCATCCAATATATGAATAACCGAAGAGAATAATTGGAGTTATATAAATATAATTAAATCCAAATATGAAATAAATCCAATAAGGAACATTGATCGCTCCGAACCCTAACCCAATTTTAGTAGTGATGCGACAATTGAAAATGCCTAATTTTATTTAAAAATTAATTATACTCTTATTTCAAGTAAATTAGCTATTATCAAATATGTGTTCAACTTGACTCTCGACTTACTTTTATGAAAATATCATTATTAACGCTTTTGTTGGTAACTTCATTGACCATCGATGGATGGATTTTCAAAATTTACTCAAATACACTAGAGTCTGTTTGGTAACAATTAAATTTCAATTCAAATTAAAAATATGGCCGTCATTGGGTCTCACTCGTCTAATAAAAGTCAACAATAACGATTAATTTTTCAATTTTAATACGATTTCAATCCCTACCAAACAAGCTCTAAAAGCGTGTAAATCGTGCTAATCGTCAAGGAGTAAATCTCACATCAAATAAATATGAAAATATAGATCAATTTACAAGGATTTGTGTTACTTCTCTTAATAAGATTGACTTTTTAAGATGCAATTCAAAGTCTTGTTATGGTATCAGAGTTCATATAAATAATTCGATCTGATTAAAATTTAAAAAATACTGTTCTTAATAAAGCTGACATTTTTAAATGAAATTTAAAGACTTAATACTGACAACTAGTTTGAGTTAATTAATTCAAGACAAATCCAATTAAAAGACAAAATACTTTCACTTTTGAAATTAATCGAAACTTACTTAAAAACATGGATTTGTCATCTGGTTTAACTGAGGTAGGTTTGATTTAAAAGGTTACCAAAAAAGTAAATGAATAATTTGGTGGAAGATGCACATGCAATTCCACAAGTAATTATAATATTTTTGTCCAATCCATGAATGGATCGATCTCACGTATTATATTGTATCACCCCCACTCATTATTTAACTAATAAATTGCTTATTATTCCATAATATTATTTAATTTGACAAATTAAATATTAATATTACGAATCAAATTGTACCAAAAATTTCGACCAGACAAACTGAAAAAAAGATCTAAATTATGATATAACTTGTTAATTTGATTGTTTGTCTCAAAATCAATTTATTCATTTAAATATTTTATTATTAATTCATCTCGACAATTAAATAAAAAGATATACTTCTAGATTTCGTAAAATGTGTGAGTAAAAAATAATTTGATTACGTGTTTGAGTCATATTATTTTGGAAGAATTTATTTTGGAATAGTAGATTGATGGAGAATGTGTGGTTGAAAAAGAATGAAAAATTATTGATATGATGAAAAATATTATTTTATTAAAGAATGTGTGGTTGAAAATGAATAGAAGAATGATAATTAAATTTTAATATGGCTCAAACATGGGCTTATAAATAATTTATTAACATTAGCCAAACATGGGCTAAATTTTAAATAATTCTGCAATATATATCAAATGAATTAATCCCTGTTTGATGGAAATTAAAATTAGATTTTTAATATATTTTGATAAAAAAAATGATGAAATAATTGATTGAAAAATTGTGAATTTTATAAAATAAAAATGTACGATTAAAATTAGATATTGACTTTGATTTAATACCAAACAGCAGCTTAATATCATTTCATGTGTAACTTTCTCTATTCTAATGCCTTGTCAATTATTTGTTGAGCAACTGTCGCGTTTTGTGACATCCACACGAAAGCAGAGCGCGTGAGAGAAAAAATAATCAGACAGGTGGCATATGCAATTCTGAAAAAATGACCACTCAAACATGGGCCCCACTTTTATCTTGTTTATCGAATTATCTTTATTCGATATTTTGAACGTTTAACTTCTCGTCAAACGCGAAAGATAAGCAACATATGGCAGAGAATGTTCAGATGCAGCATTATCCTATTTTAAGTACTTACATCGTCATATCACAGCCGTACGATTTAATTAAAAACAATCTTTAAGGATTTCATAACGAAGAGTACTGAAATTTAGTGGACTGTTTTGTAGATGATTTTATTTATTAATTGTGACGTTCGAAAGTCCAAGCAATGGCTGCAGTGTGTGCCGCATGCAAGCCATACGGGGTATTAGGAATATACTTTGCTGTATGTACAAAAAAATATCTCTATAACGAATACAGTGTGACATCACTACATTGATGGTCAACACCATAAGCAGATAACAAAGCTACCGACAAATGCTTGATAGGCCAATAGCCCAATGCACCGGTGCACTCGAAGAAAGTGGTGCACACATAGCAAATATGATAAATTGGCCTTCTGCTTTTTTCTAAAAGCAAGAACCAATACGAGAGGTCATACCAAGGACCAATGTATGTTAGGGACAAGTTGTTGATAGCTAATGCAATGATGCTAACACCGCATCTGTGATTTCCCATGTACAAGTAGTTTAATTCATTAGGAATAATAGATGAATAATTAATTAAATATTGGACTACTCAAGGAATATACCTCGGGCTGGGAGATCAACTGTTACTTGACAAATTATTATTTTGGAAGCTATTTACCTTTTATTGAAATGTTAATTTACGATTTCGCTTCGTTGAAGATCACAACCTCGTATTTTGATCGCTTTGCACTTAAACTCACTGTAATACGTTTAAAGTGAGGGCATGATCTTATTTAGCTCACGTTTGAATCCCCTTGTATAAAACTCATTTTCTTCAAATTCACCTCCCAATAGAGGTGGCAATTGGGCCGAGCGGCTCGGGTGCTCGGCTCGTACTATTCATACACACGAGCCGTTTGGACTCGTAAAAAAACGAGCCCAAGCACGAGCCGAGCAGGCGGCTCGTGGGCTCGCATTTTCACGAGCAACGAGCTGCTCGACTCGTGGCTCGTTAATAATAAAAAATAAAAAATAAAATAAAGTTCAGTGACCAGAACTGTCACTGAACAAAATTCAGCGATTTTTTTTTTTTTTTCAATTTCACATACATTTTTCCTTTATAAATACACACCATAATCAACCATTTTTTTCCATCAATATAAATCTCTCATTATTTACTATACAAT
>CAIGRR010217638.1:0-28481 GCA_903798365.1 Fraxinus sp. 1973-6204 | reverse complement strand
CATCAAATGGGCCAAAGCTATTGTTCATGGGCCAGCCCCATGTCCTCCTCGTATTTGGGCCTAGTAGATGACAGACGGGTCCCAACTTCTTGGAAAGCCCTGCTATCTGGTTCTAGCTTACAAATTGCTATCACAGTCCCAACTCCCAAGTCACAAAGATGGCTCAAAAATGTTAAAAATGTGAATGAAAGATTTCATTGAATTAAATGGGTGGTCATGAAATTAAATGATAAGTGTGTTTTACAAGCTTATTCATGCTTATAAACTTGACTCATATTTGCAAATTTTTTGACTTTATTTAACACAGATATTGTCATCACGTGTAAAATCCAAATTTGAAAGTACTTGGAGCAAAGGGGTGATTTTTAGTTTAATTGAAGTTGGTTCAAAGTAATGAAAGACTAATCAAATTGTGCGGGATTGATATTAATTAAACAATAAAAGAGCAATAGGAGGAAATTCACAAGTTTCGAAAGTGAAATTCAACTAACGAAAAGTTCGGACTCATTTGCACGCTTTTAGGACTTGGTTATAACCAATTTTTGATAATCGTGGACGTTTGAGGATCAACAAGGACGTTTTTAAAAGTTATAGGATCAATGTTGAAGATTTGGTAAGAAGGACCAAAATCAAACAAAAAATTTGAAGTGGGGATCACTATGCAAAAATTTGAAAGTTTTGCCACGATCATACTGGCCGAAAAAAGAAAAATTTGCTGTGCATAAGTATTTTTTATTTTTTTTTCAATTTTGTTTTTTAAATTCAGGATATTTTGGTCCTTTCATTTTTCTTCATCTTCCTTGGCAAACGGTGGCAAATAATATTTTACTAACCTTTTCCTTTATCTCTTTTCTTCCTCAGTTTTTAATCGACAAAAAAGGTGACATTTCTAAATAAGAACTCGTATTTCAGATATATTCAACCAAATATGATCAATCGATCAGTCTAGTTTAATATATCAAACACGCCACTAATGCCCTACTTGACTTTGAGTTTGTTTTGCCTAGGAACGATTTAAAATTTTCTCTTAACTTGTAAAATTCTATAACAATTATGTGTATATCTTTTATTTTTGTTGTCGAAAATAATTGTACATATTACTAGCATTTACTTATTAATAATGTAGAGCCGTCATCACAAAATTAAACTAATCTAGCCATTATTTCGAGAAAAGGCGTTTAAAAGAAGTGAGAAATTCCTCACTTTTCTTTGACGTGACTTAATACCATCTGTTAGTCTTGATTTGAACAGAATTGCAATGTATTTGAATCTTCGTCAATCGATTCAAGTATCATCTTGATTTCCTCTTTCGTGATCTTTGCTCGGTCATCCTTCTTGTCCATCGATAGCGGAATGTTTAGTGAAAATAAATTGCTAACATACAATGCAAATCTAAGAGTAAGTATACACTATATACGATGATTTAAAATCAATATTATTCTTCTATACCACCCAAAATAACTAGTAATCCACATATTCATCATTACGTAGTAGATGCATAGACTTCGTTGTTAATTAATATACAATCCCCAATCATATTTCCAAAACCCTATTTCTAGTGAAATGTATATACCTATAATATGTAAAAGTTTTCCTTCTCTACACTATAATGCTATCCCTTTCTTCCTAGTGATCAAGGAATAGGAGGAGAAGAAGACCTTGAATACCTTGGCAACATCTCAAACAGGGTCCAGTCGATATGATCGTCATAGTAAACTTTTATGACACCCCTATACGTGACGGTTTAGTACCCGTTACAAATGCCATTAAAGAAGTTTTTAATTCGATTTGTCAGTCCTCGCCGTTGCCCTGCTCGACTAGTGATCAAGCAACAAAGTCCGGCAACAACTGTGCAGCGAACCTCTTCCGGTTCTGAATGTTGATGTTTTCGTACACATTGGATGAATGAGGGGATGTTGGAGTGTTCATACCACCAAACTCATTTGCTTCACCGATTTCAAGTCCACGTCCGAGCTGAACGCTTTGGTTCGGAAGAAAAGTTTGATGTGTGCCTGAAATGGAGATATTTTCGCAATGTGGGAGGCCGAGAGTGAGAGAAACGCCATTGCTTGAATACGGTGATTGGAAGTGCTCGGCGCCATACCTTCCAATGTCCTCGATTGGGTAAGAACCAAAACCCGAGATGAAGTTAGTGGGAGCCCCCATTAGTGTAAACTCATCCCTGCTCCGCCTCTCATTGATGAATCTCATGGAAATTTGCTCGTTGTTCGTATCAGTAGGCTTCAAATCCATATTTATTGACGGGACGCTGCTTGGAGAATGTAATATTTCTACGTTGCTTCGTGGTTTCTTTGGACTTACTTGAGTGATACTCTCCATTTCTGATGCTCCAATTAGGTTGAAACCTGAATGATTCCTGATACTGGCTCCGGTTGGAGAAGTTGAGGTTGTGGACATTAATATTGCTGGATTTGTGTTCTGGTTCATGAGATTCTGTTGTTTTTCGATGAAATTCTTGTTTCGGCTTTCGTTTCTTGGCTTATTTTCTTGTGGAACAGGGGATTTTGATACTGAATCTTCATTTTGCTCACTTTTGCTAGTCATTTCTACTGCTCCCTTTTTCTCTTGTTCCTTAAATTCCTCCATGTACATTTCTTCAACCATCGGCTTCCAGAGTCGAACACGAGCATTGATGAACCAATTTGACACCTAAAAAATTATTTGATTCGACTTATTATCAGTAATTCCACATAACATAAGCAGAAAATGTTCAAGAACTTATGGGCTATTTGATACCTGACTCCGAGTAAGGCCTGTCTGTTTTGCAAGCATGATCTTGTCTGAATCCTTGGGATAACTGTAAAACAAGAAAGAAAAAAGTTTAGTATATCTTGATATCCAATTGCAATTGTAAACTTATTTTGTAAGAGATTTGAAAGTCGCTTAAACTTTTAAATGAAGTGGTTCTATAGACTAGACTTACGGGTGGAGAAAGTGTTCAAATAGCCAAGCACGAAGGACAGAAACAGAGCGTTCGGGCAATCCTCTCTGGGGTCTCCAAGCATTATGCTGGATCATTCCCAATTGCTGTAAGGCTCTCTGTTGGCGAAGCTGATTATCGACGTATTTGAGTCTTGAACCCTCAATCTTCCCAATCAAACCATCGTCTTCACCCAAACTCCTGCTGGCAGCTCGAATTTGGCCTAAAATTGCGTCTTTCAGGCACCGGAATTGCTTTGAGATTGTTTGCAGAGCCAGAGCAGTGTATGTCTTTGCAGAACCTATTCCTGCTGCTTGCTCAAACCATGTGATTACAATCTGCATCTGGTGGTGGTACTGTTTGTATCTCTGCTCAACCTTCAAATCACAAAATTTCACATGTAGAGCTTAGAATTGGATACAGAACATCAAACTTTTTCAGAAACAAAATATACCATGAATATCTCGAGCGTTCGACCTAGATCCCACTAAATCGGGTTGTGAAAAAACAAAATAAAAAATCTTAATATGAATTCTTACAATTTTTTAAACAAGAATGAATTATTTTGAAGGTTTTCAACTAAAAAATCAAATATTTGCAGTACTGTGTATCAGTAAATGTCAGCAAAATCAGCAATACCTCATCAAGATCATCACTTTATAAACACGAAAATTAATCCAAGAATCTAACCTACAAACGAGTGGCGTGTCAAAGATAATATATAATAATTGAAATCGTCTTACCTCATCAAGCATGTTGAGAAGCTTTGCTTTTTTCATCTGAATTTCTTGTCTTTCTGCTGTAGTGAGCTCAGCATCACGTTTTGCGCTGGTTTCTCCTCCATTTTGTCCATCTCCGGCCGGAGGCGGCGATTCTCCAATATTCTTGGCTTGTCCATTAGGGTTCTTGGCAGATTCAGAGGCACTCTTTATAACTCCCTTACCAACACTAACAACTTCATCAAGAATTTCCTGTGCTGCCTTCAAATACTTANGCAGATTCAGAGGCACTCTTTATAACTCCCTTACCAACACTAACAACTTCATCAAGAATTTCCTGTGCTGCCTTCAAATACTTAGAACTTAACAGCACACTTTGCATACTGTTCACACCGTTCGAAATCCCTGAAGCCGAGGCCGAGGACGGCGACCCTCCCGAAATTCTTACATCTTCGCCACCAGCATGTGGTGGGGAAACGGTGGTCACAAGGGGTTGCGATATCACCTCACGTTCAGGCCTAAAAGATCCATAGACAGATGGCTGCTGTGAAGAGAGGCTCAAAGAAAGTCCTTGCTGAGCGCGTGTAACTTCACGTGCAGCCGTAAGATCCATCGACGGAGTATACAGATTGTAAGGGACGCGAGGGAAGAACCCCTGAAGGGCGGATACATCATGCTGGGAATGAACAGGCGGAGCGTGAGGGTCGTGGGAGGTGGCGGCAGTGGTAGACGGTGCTGCCTGGAGAGGAATACCGACAAAGTGTTGAGTTTGAGACGGCTGCACGTGGGGTAAAGTGAGCGAGTTTCCGGTGGTGCTGGAGTTGAGAAAAACGAAGTTGCTACCCGGCGGTTGTGGCTGTTGATTGTCAGAGTATCCAACATAGCCAGGATTCATCAAAATCAGTGTCTGTAAACCATCACCACCTCCTTGAATTTCCGAATTTCCATGAAAATAAGTCGCCATCAATCTTCTAAATTATATCTGCAACAACAAAAAAGACTGAATTGATAGTCAAGACAGTATCCAAATCGTTACGTCTTTGATACAGTTCCAAAACACATCGACAAGAAATTTAATACAAGCGTGTACCTATTGTTGATGTGTGAAACTATATGGGGTCTTATGGGGTTTAAATCATTTGTGATTACTGTTCAAGAAACTGTAGAGGGTTGACTGATGTAATTATCCTGTGGAATTCAGACAGTAAATTAATGATTACCCTCCAAATACCGACACCATAGGTAATTACAATTCTGTTGTTATCTTCTCGATCAAATCCAAGAATTCACCAGAAAGTAAATAAATACACACACATACAGTACATGATAATACATGAAAAGTTGAAAACACAGAGAGAGACCATATCCACAGGCTAATTAGGGCTCTCTCTCTCTCTATCTATATTTATATATATTGTGTGTATATCTAGCTATAGATTTATACATAACAGTAGAGCACCTTCTTTACAGCGTCAGGCTCAATCAGTGAAGAAAGTGGAGAGAGAGAGATGGGGCTAAAAAGGTTGAGAAAAAGATACACATCTTTATTCACTCAATTATCACACATTTACAACTCAATTTACTTTAAAAAAAAAAAATTCCCAAAGAGGAAATCAAAAGAATCCCACTACTGCAAGAAAAAGCCCTGAAACTATATATGAATATCTCATGTAAGTGTATGTATGTGTATATATATATATATTTCTCTATCAATTTCCCTCTTTTGAGAGAAGTACCTGTGAAAAGGTCAAACAAGGGAATGAATACTTGAGTGATATGACCCTCCTTTCTAAATCATTTGATGCGGCCAGGACTGATACTGCTATGAGCTATAAGGAATTCTTTTTTAGAGAGAGAGACAAGAATGTTTTAGAGAGAGAAAGATGTGGATGTGTGTGTGTGTGTGTGTGTGTGTCAGAAGATCAAATACATAGAAACAGCTGAAAAACGAGGAAACGTTCCCTTCTCACTAAATATTTTATGCAATTCAATCAAGAGTAATGAAAGAGACAGAGAGAGAAGAAAGAAGATTTTGATGATGATCTACTATGGAGTTAGCCTTTGGTGGGGTGGAGTGGGGGGTTGTTCTTCTCTTAAATTATGTTGAAACGCTATGGGGTCACCCAACTTTGAGCTAAATTTTATTTTAGTCATTTTAACTTTGGCCGACCATAACCTTCCATCACAAAATGGAACTCGCGATAGTAACATGGTCGTGCCTTATGCATGTTGGAAGACGAAATTATTATTTCAGCGGACAACTAACGAATTGGGTTCATTAACGTCGATACTATGCATCGAAGAAAGAATAATCATATTCAATATTAATAGAGTTAACCTACTTCACATTAGGCTAGATTTTCTATCAACTGTATTTACATTAAAACTTGACACAAACCTGTTAGACATGAATTGGACGATCATTGTCACCTAAACTGATAATGATCTTTATTAATGTGAATACCATTACTCTAGAAGAAAATCCATCTAAAACTTAGGAAATGACATAAACTTAAGTGAAGTTATCTTTTTGATGACCAAATTCAAATAAAACTAAAACTTGAGTGACAAAAACGAAGCTTCGCTCAAAGTTGAGAGACCTCTAGTGTTTTTTTTTGTTTTTTTTGCCATTTACATTATTGAATCCTCTTTTTGTCTTTTATTTATTTATTTTCTTTTGTGTGAATATCTTTACAACTTTTTGTGGTGGATAGGCAATAGCATAGTTTGACGATAAAGCAATTAAATGTAAAGAAACATAAAACCAACCACCATTCTACCAACTTAATGCCAAAACAGCTAAAATAGTATTTGTTGTTCGTATTTTTGTTTATAAAAATTCGTGTTTAATCAACAAAATATACATACAAGTCTTGCAACCTGTCCTACTTCAAATATATATATTTCGAAAATCGTTCATCTATAATTTTATTAAATCTTAACGCATTGAGCATGCCTTCATTGTCAACCAAAATCCCAAGTTGGACTAAGTCACTTTTTTCCTCGACCCACTTTTGTAAAACTAGTATCTTTACTTCGTCAATGAAGAAACGAGTAATTAAATGAGAATTAGATAATTAATCTAAATCACTAGCTAATATTAATACAAATAATATAATAAAAAATTCTATCTTCTTTTTTTTCTGTTTTTTCCAATTATTTTGTTGTGATGGACTTTAGTCGACCGATGAGATATCTCATAACACAGTATAAGTCATCGAAATCATCTTGAAATTCACTAAAGTATGAAGTCAAGATCTTTCGATAAATGATTTCTACTTGAAGAATAATATGTAAAATTTTGAAATCTTGGGGGTTTTCAACTAAAATTTCATGTAAATTAATGTGCCAAAGCATATAGGAGGTGGAAATTAATTAATGAATTGTATAGTGTGATAAAATTGTCATTCTCCCATCATATCAATGTCAAGTTATCTATACTCCTTAGAGAACACCTTTACTTCCTAAGATTCTCCCTTAAAAGTACTACACTATATATTTTATTTTATTGAGATGGAGCACTCTTTACCCTTAAACTATATATATTATCCATCATATTCATACATAAATCAAGGTGTATCTATCTATTATCCAAATATTTTGGAGATATGCAGCAGCATGTGAAGTAATAAACAAGATTTTAATTTTTTATTTAATTTTATCCAGTACAATATTTCGACATGTTTATGAAACTTTTCTTGATCTATGCTTTCTTTATCCAAACTACGTCAAAGTCGTCAATGGAATTCATATGTATGTTGACGGGATGATTTTGTGATATATGTTCTCGACTTGGTTACCGAGCTCGTATTTTGGATGTGATTATAATTTAATAATTAACTTTCGTTACACAAAATATTTATCCACATATTTCGTATAATCCATACTGAATTGATCTACATCTTACAATTACTTAAATTTTAATTTAATAAAACTTACCAAACTTGCACTAAGTTATCAAGATGATTTTTGTTATCATAATAATTAATTAAAAGTGGAAACAAAGGCACATAGCAAGTGTGCGTGGGGATAAATCCTTGTACATGTCCTTACAATGTCTCTTTAGTGGCATTAATATGCTATTTTCCAAACATTATTAAGTTGCATGTTTGGTATCTAAGTAATTCAAAATTCTACTCCCCACCTCATTGCATACACAAATACACTATAAAATATAAAATAATTTTAAATATAATTTAACATAAGTTAACATGGGACATGAACTTGGTACCATAATATATCCTGAAAATCAAGTTTAGGACACTTTCATAAGTAATTTGTATGATATTTCGACTTTCTAGCAGTGTATCTATTGTTGAGAATTAGAAACTTTAATTTTATATCATCGAGAACAATTAATTCACAAAAATACAAACGGACAAACTAAAGCACATAAAATTTATTGAAGTTCATTTTAGTGTGAGACCAAGTCATGTTCCGCCTCTACATTAATTCGCTACGATGAAAAAAAAAATTATAAGAGAAAACCGTATACATTATCTTCTTTAATATTTTTCTCTTTTTTATGATAATACAAAACCCGAATAACAACTCCATACTTATAAGATAAATTACTGCGAAATTGAAATTACAAGTGTGAAATTTCTAAATTATCCTTAACAAGATTTTGGTCCGGAGGCTAGGAGGGGGGCTTCCCCTCCCCCATGACGGTCTCACCACGAAGATCGATTCTTTTATTGACTTCGTACAATGAAAATAATTAAGTTTCACAATTTAATAACAGTAGATCTCGATGATTGCTTCTAAGAGATTAAAGTGGCCTAAATGCATATGTGTTAAACTCGAATGTTCCAACCATGCACACATGAAACTGTTACATCATTAATTACATCAATGTTATGGATAATAATGAGACATTTAACTAGGAACCTTTTGATTAGGATAAGATTAAGGAAAAAACCAATGGCTTTGGGCCCACTTTTGTATCTAATGACTAGAGTTGTTGAATTAATTCTTGAATTGATGGAACCTGGACATTTTACGTTCATCGGTTGAAACAATCGAATTATTACACATGAGTCAACAATTTCAAAAGGTTTAATCAAGATTGAATTAATTATAATTGAAGTTGTATATGCTATTTCATAAAAATAAAATAAAAAATATACAAAATTTGACTGCATAATTTATTCCTAAGTTGCTTTTCAATTTTTGAAATTAATGTAACAAATTGTTCTTTAGTACTTTGTTAGAGTTGCTTCTAAAGACAAAAATAAATATAAATTCTCGTAAAAGTATCGTGCATCCCCATGAAAATATGTTTCAAATTAAGTACATGTTGGGAAGTGAATAAATTAAAATTTAAATGATTAAAAATCGTGACTTCTAGGGAATGTGTTGATAATGAATAGAAGTTGTCTCCTGAGAAATGTGTGAACGTTGTAATATTATAATTGTTTAGCAAAATTTATAAATTATCAAACTTTATTTTTAAATATATATATATATATTTCAACGATGAACGAACCCACAAGTAGAGTTCACTCGTCACAATTTATTTTTATCTATTTATAAATTAAGCCCTTTATTTTTGGTCTTGTGCGTGTTGAGAAGCAAAACTAGATTAATGTGATTGGACACGCATTAGTCATATGCGACTATTTGTTTATTAGAGATCGATTTTTTACTCGAACAGTATATTGTGAAATTAGAGCAATTTACTCGTAATTGATCAAACACTACTTACATCTTCTTAGCTAAAAGTTGATTTGACATGATTAGATATCGTGACTAGCATAATCACACAATTAAGAACTAACAAAATATATGAACTTCAAGGTGCAATTCATGGGGGCTGTTATTGGCAACCCTTTACATGTTTAAATAGACTACTAGAAAGGTAATGTACCAACACATTATTGAGCAAGGATAATGTACCAACACATTATTGAGCAAGGAGAATTAAGTAAACTCATTTATTAATAGAAACTAGTAATTGGAAGGAAAGATTATTAATGATGAAGTTTTTCATGTGTTTTATTGATGAGTTTTATTCATCCATTCGTGGTCCAAAATGTTGTGCATTTAGTTGATTGTTTTTAATATAGAACATTGCAAGTCGTTTTACTTATTTCACAAATATGAAATATTTTGCATTTTGATCCAATAAAGTTACAAAAAATAAAACCATGATGATAGAAGGCTCGCACGAGCTAGATTGAGCAGGCTAGATCGAACCGTAGTTCGAGTATTTTGTGCAGATTCGCTCTTTTGATACCCCTGCTTTCATATAATATTTGTGTAATATTAAATTTATGGGAAAATCACAAAAGCTTCCCACTCTTGTAAATCAAGATAGCACTTTTATGTTATACGACAACGTGTAAAGCTTTAAGCAAGGCATACAAGGGTTTCTTGTATCATTATGAACAAAGAAAGTTTGTATAACTCGATCTACATTGGAACAAAACGTGTGAATGTAAGCTAATTCACCATTTACTCTGCTTATAATGTAAAAGGGTATTTACAAGTGATATCTCTTTACACGATCAATGTTCATCATTATGGTGGATGATCCCGAGGTAAAGACAAGCATGATCCCACTAAGTTCTTGATATGGAATAAGTCAAATTTCATGCTTTCGCCCGTATTTGTCCCAACATGCTAATAGTAGGACATAAGTCACTCAATGAATATTACAATATTTTTTTTAGGTGTCAAAACATACCCTTATAAAATGTTTGAATTGGAATAATTTCAATAATTTTTCGATTTCTATCATTTGTTAAAAAAAAATGTTGAAGATATCATGGAAGAAATAAAATATAAAAATAATATTTACAGTTTTAAGTTTTTAGAAATTATAAATTGTCAAAAACATAAAAAAATCCAACAGAAAAGGACAAAAAAGTGAATGATGGGAAACGGATGGAGGTTCCAAAAGCCGAATGCCACGGAGCACTATAGCGCGTCCAAACTACGCTCCCTTTAATCGCGTGGACTGTTGAATTTGCCATTGTGGTCCTTAGTGCCTATGGGTCCCACAGCACTGTGCACGCGTCAACCATACACTCCCCCAAGACCACAAAACGCAAGAAGATTCGTATTGATGGGCCCACAAAACCCAATCAGGTGGGTCCATAATTTTCGGATTTTTCCTGGGAGCAGTGTTTGGCTACGTATTTCCACGAACCAGTGGGCCCTAACGGCCCATTAAAAGTCAATAAAGTGTAGCCAATAGGAAAAGGGCCACGTATCAGCAAATACTTTTTATTCATTTTTGGGACCGTCGGCGAATGTATGACACGTGTCACTTCCTAATAGCATCATCGTCTTACTGTCATCACTGCCAAGTCATCTGCTCTGTCATTTTATGACCAATCGTGCTACAATGCCACCTTGATTGACAGATAAATTGACATAAAGTCACATTTCAGTCTATCATTGAACCGTTTTAAACAGTTATCATTTCCATTCACCTAGAAATATGTCAATCTCTATGTCACAATTTATCTCACAAAATAGTTTAACCATTTTACGATCATGAATAAGCTCCGAACTCGGCCCAAATTTTCGGGTTAAATCCTTCAACTTTAGGCTGTCTTATTTTGTTAAACTTTCTATTTGTTCTTTCGGATATATATGTTGAAGGAAAAATAACAAATTACGAATATATACATTCAATTCAATTCCATGGAGAACTTGAGTGCAAAATAAATAAAAATATTAATGTTCTGAATTATTAGTTGGTGTTTTACCAAATTGTTAAATATTAGTGTGACAAAGTTCTAAAATATGTAATGCGTGACAATATATTTAGGTGAAGCATCAAATATTACAAGTATATGAGACTCATGTGCTTAATTATGCATTTTCAAATATCAGTTATTATTTCAAATATTCTAAGCTGATAAATAAATAAAATAATGTATTATTTGGACTTTATACATATTATTCAATTTTTTTTAAAAAAAAAAAACATATTGCTCAAAATCGAAAAAATTACAATTACTTGAATTATAAAAGAAATTTCGGTGTTGCATACCCATCTAGCCAAAAATTGACGAACTCAATATTTTCTTAACAATTGCATCATTTATAAATTGTTGTTTCATTTTCTTACTTGCACCTTAATTGATTTTGAAAAATTATCCATGGGATCCACCTGAATGGGCATTTTCCTTAAATTTCTTCATCTTCTTATGTAGACAAAGACATAACTACATCTTTCCTCAATTTAGCATTATTCAATATCTTTTTCTAACTTCTTAGACTTAATCTCTTTAAGTGCTTCACTACACTTGGCCGTCGCTCTTGATTTGCTTTAGGACACGATTTTACACCCATTCCCTTAATGTCCACTATATGCATTTTATGCCTTTTAATCTCGACCTTTGCATTGTATAATTCATGAGTTCGAGTGATTTAAACTAATTTGATATTTGTTGGGTCCTGTTTGTTTTTTAAAATTTTAAGTTACAAAAAATTATTGAACTTTGCTAGACTAGTACGAATGCAATTTTTAACACAAAGGTGTGCATTTTGATGTTTAAGCGCGTATATGCGATTAATGGAATGTATTGACTGCATTATCAATCGCATACCCGCATATGCGAAGTGTTTAAAAACACTTTTGAGTATAAGCGTGCATTTTAAAATACTGGTATGTAGAATAAAACATTAGAAAAATCTAATGTAAATTGTAAATAATGAACACAAGTTTTTAGGTGGAAACCCCAAACGGGAAATAAATATGACATAGTCACCTAATTATGCGCACGATACTTGGGGAGTGTATTCATGTATTTTTAAAATACTGTATTTAGAAAAACTAATTTTGATTATCTATTTTCGAATATAAGTATAAACTTAAGTTATCTCAGATGAAATAAATTTTGAAAATTTAGATAAGAGAGTCTGATTTTCTTATAGAAGAAACTTTAAAAACATTATTCGATTCGCCCTTTTTGTAATATGGAATGCTACTATTGATAAAAATGGTCTTTGCATCATAGAAAACAAGTTTTTGAAGACCACGTGTACTAGTGCACGACAATGTCATTTTAAGAAGATAGATTTCAACTCTTGTTTCGACCAATTCATTTCATTTAGAATTTTCTATACGTTAGAAATATAGGCATGTTGAATTATATTATATAGAAGATATATAGATATGCTCGCTTAACTTAAATTTATTATAATTCAACCACTTAATTCATATTTATATTTCAATCAAATCATTGTAAATCAAAAAAAAAAATCTTCTTTTTAACCATGCATCTATAATATATTAAATATCACATCAAACGAGAAACATTTTTTAACTATTCTAGCCCTTCTATATTTCAATTGTTTCAATAATACCATACTTTTCGTTTTACAATATATATTTATTTTATTTAACCATTTAGTCATCATCAATGTATATGTATATTTTACAGATTCATTTAACATTTGTGCTTTCGTCAATGATGAATTCCCTATTATAAGTTCTCAATTAATTAATATTCGCGTGCATTTAATTAATATTCATCTTCATTTATGCATTTCAGTGTTACTAATTCTAATTATAAGTTAATCATAATTTCATATTCAATAATACATTTCCTTATTCATGTCCATGTATATTAATTTACATCCAATTTCACTCAATTGAAATTAAATATCACATCAAGAGAGAATTATTTTTGGATGATTTTAGTCTTACAATAATTCAATTATTTCAACAATGCCTTACTTTACGTTTTTCAATATATATTTAATTTATTTAATCATTTAGTTACCATCAATGTACATGTACACTTGACAGATTCATTTCACATATTTGCTTTCATGAATGTATGAATTCCCTATTATTAATTCTCAATTAATTAACATTCACATTCATTCAATTATTATCCATCTTCATTTATGCGTTTTAGTGTTATTTATTCTAATTATAAGTTAATTATAATTTCACATTTAAGAATGCATTTCACTATTCACGTCCATGTATGCTAATAAATATAAAATTTTATTTAATTAGAAATAAAATGAATGATTTAACATTCAATGTCACGTAGATATTTCTTGGTATTAATATTCACGCATATTCAAATATTAGTTTTACAACACTTATAAAATATTTCATAATAATGTGTAACGCACGTTCAACGTTGACTAGTTTTTCAAAAAATCAATATTCCAAAATACATTTTTTCCTAAAATTTGATTTTAAAGGAGTCCAAACAAAGGCTTATAAGTTCACTAAAAACAAAAAATAAAGATATATGATACATATACAAATTATTAGTATTTTAATTCGTCAAGTTACTTGACTCGGACGAAGTGATTCCGTTAGATCAAAATCATAAATTCAATGATTTCAAGGGTACACTTGAAATCGAGTTAGGTTTTGATGGTCGAAAATTTTAACCTATTGAGGAAAAGATAATAATGCGACAAAGCATATGGCCCCCCAAAAACATTAAAGAGTGCAATAATATAGGCACATCCTTGGTCCCGCCCTCGCGATCCATGCTTTTTTAGTGCATAAGCTCTTGGACCACACGCTAAAAATTTTGTATATGGAGCCAAAGCCAAAGGTTCATTGAGAAGGAAAGATAATATTTGTGGATTTCTTTGCCATCCCAATTAATGTGACACAAAAAAAATAAAAAGTTGTTATGCAGTGGTTGCTTTGTAAGGATTGTTGGACTCTTAGTGGGTCCCATGAACGTCTTAATCGCAATTATGATTTTAATTTCGATCACTCATTTTAAAAGTGTTCATTTTTCTCACATATCTAAATCAAGTAAAGAATATAAGAATATTCGAAAAAATTCTACTACGGAGCTAGAACGTAGAGAAGGATAATCAATAAATTGTATCGCCAATTTCTATTTTATAATTAAATGAATACTTGAATTTCCATTCCAATTTTGTGACATTTCAATTCTCGACCTTCAATTTTAGTGACATTTGGATCCCTGCTTATGAACTTGTCCAAACTCCGTCAAAAATGTCACATAAATATTATTAAGAATATTGACGAGGACTCGAGTGTTCATTTAAACGAGGTTAACCAGCATAATTGCATAATGACAAAATTTATATATTTTTTAAGGTTTTGATTCGTCTTTGCTTGAGTAAAGAAAGCTTTATCCGGCTAAAATTTTATATGACACAATTTGTTCATCGATCACAAATCAAGAATTTTAAAAGTCACAAATTATTTTACGGTCACAATTTAAAAAATTTATAAGTTACATTTTGTTCATCGGTCACAAATCATAAGTAATTATCAAATTATCGATCACATATTAACAAACTTTTAGGTCACACATTATTTATTTGTCACAAATTATCAAATTTTAACATTTTAATAGACAATCACAACGAACCAAATAATTGGTTACATACACCAAAACACCGACCCTGATCTTGATCCACCACTAATATTTGGTCACAAATCAACCAAATAATTGGTCACAGACACTATCCCACCGCCGCCCCTACCACGACAGCACCACAACACCACCACCAACAAAGCCACTACCACTAAATCCAATACACTCCAAACAAAAATCACAACCACGCACCATCGTCGCCGCCGTCGCCACCACCACCGTTTTTGTAACATCACCATCACCACACCGTACCAGCAATACCACCGCACATGCCACCAGTCACCACCGCCAAAACAACACCACATAGCAACCACTACACACCTCACACACCAACCACCATCACCACCACACACCGTACACACCTACCATCGTCACCACCACACCCCACACAGTACCCACTAAACAACCCCACACCCAACCCCAACCATCGGACACTGCACACAACATAACACCACGCCCAACCACACCGCACCCAACCACCACGACAGCTTCATCACTTGACATAGCACATTACCCAATCACTGCACACAACACCCAACCAACACAAAAAAAATTTTTTAAAAAAAAAAAAGAAGAAGAAAGACTGTCGCGCGCGAAGGAAAGTCGCTGTCGGCGCACCATGATGAGTCGTCGGCATCACTCGCTCGCAGCAGCGACGAGCTCCGCAGTCTTCGATGGTAGCTGTACGAGGAAGAGAGGAGAGAAAGGTGAGAGGGCAGGTGGGGAAGAGAGAGAGGGAAAGGGAAGAAGAGGGATAAAATTAGGGTTTATGTTTGAGTAATTATGATTTATCGAGAGAAGATAGATAAAATAGATGAATTAATATCTGATTTTTGTATAAATAAAATTTATATCTGAAATTTGAAATTAAAACTTTAAAATTCTGGTTTTGTGTAATTCCCACTTAAACAAATGGTCTAATGGACGGTCTACACTAGATCACCTAAAACACGAGTTACTGTAACCTCGCGAATTCATTTTTCTTTTGATATCGCGATTCCTTCGTCACGATCGATCAAGACACAACTAACAATAAAGTTTAAGAAGTCACCAATTCATGTAAAGATTCAAAAGTAGATAAAAGTGTCCGACAATAATCTTAAGGGTGTGATTGTGCCCTATTTTTTAAAGGAATAAATTTTGTAATAGTGTTTTTTTGAAAAATCCGTGGTTAAAAAGTAGAAAAAAAAAAGTTTTTTTGTTTACGTTTAAAAAATATTTTATTGAAAAAATATATAATTGCAAATGAGTTCGAAAAAAAAGTTTTTATATAATCTATTAGCGTGAACCTTTTAACACATCTTATCGAGACATGTTATACTCGAGCCCACTGACTTATTATAAAGAAGGATTTACTTTTAACTTTTAAGTGGATTATTCTTGAATAATGATATTTATCATTATGATGGTAGAACATCCTTGATATGACAATATAAGTGGAATAATGAGATAGAACATTTTAATTTTCATGAGAGGGAGGGGGATAGAACTGTCATATCCTATTATTTTATGTAAACTGTCACATCATTGATATTCCATCAATATAAGGATAAATAGTATTATTCTTTCTTTGAATGTCAAGTTTGATTTTTGAAAACCGTTTTTTCATATGACCTTTTATTCTATCTCCACATTTCCCTGTCGTTCAGTCCTTGAACTGCCTCCCGAATTGTAAGCCATTGCGCCACGTAAGACACCTCCATTCTTTACTAAAGACAATTTCTCCACAACTATATATACATGCATGCATCTTCATGTATTTCACAAAAAAAAAATAGTCTAGTCTAGTCTAGTCCCTGCAGTTTCTCAATGGCTCTTGTGCTTAAAATCGTGTTTTTGATATTCCAAATTATGATTTTCTTAGTAGGTTTTGAGCGAGTTGCAGATGCTAGACACAGACAGGACGAGAAAAAATATAGTTTTGGAGATGCTAAGGATCTTGTGACTGATCTGCCAGGTCAACCCCAAGTAAAATTTCAGCATTATTCTGGTTATGTCACTGTAAATGAGAAGAATGGAAGGGCACTCTTTTACTGGTTTTATGAAGCCACAACTCTTCCAGATGAAAAACCTTTAGTGCTATGGCTAAATGGAGGTAAGAGAAAACAAACATATATGAAATACTCGTTTCTATCTTTTGGGGGCATACGCGGAAAAAAAAAACGTTATCTGTTGATTTGAGATTTGTTGTCACGAACTTAATATCTACACACATCCATTATCATCTCCTCTTAGTAAATAAGAAGATGCCAAGATGTCAAGAATATGTCGGTGTCTTGCCTAAGAAGAGATGATGTGTCGATGTGATAAAAATATATTGGGAAGGTAGTAAAACATCGATGCAACAAATATGAGCAATTCAAGGTTTGTTATGATAGAGTTTTCCAAGTAAATTGTTTCATTGAACTTTATGTTTGTGGAGTACTTAATACATCTAGAGCATGTCATGGCCCTAAAAATGTCTTAAAACTATAATAGTCATAATGACCTTCATTGTGTCGGATCTTAGATTCCATCTTAAAACATGAACCTTACGAAGTAGACACATGGAGTAGCTCATTTGAGTTTGTTAAGTTCTGATATCGTATTGAATATTTTGGAGTTTCATTTTAAAAAGATTAATTTTATTAAGAGAACCATTTTATGTTAGTTTATAATTATTGTGAGATTGATCCTTAACACATTGAATTCCACCAAACTTTATATTTTTCAAAATATTTAAAACATCTAGAGAAAGTTATCGATCGTCTCCTGCTAGCTCCCAGGCAATACCTTGGGCTAAACAATTATATATGTTTTACGTAGCACTAAATATAACAAATGACAAACTTTTGTTATACAATTCTCTTCTTTAACCCCCGTCAATTCATGTTTAGATGAGCATACTAGACATGGCGTCACTGTACTTCCATCTTATCACGGCCACACTGATTCCAGTATCAACCTTTTTATCCATTCAACGGCGCATAAATTCTAGAGTGTCCTTCACCAACATATATTTTAAATAAAGAAAGATTCCTTGTCAAACAGATCAAGTGATGCTTTAATATATAAACCTTATGAATAACTATTATGAAAACTGGGTTATACTTTTCCCATTTTTTATTAGTTTTAATTTATGAGTGGATGCATTACATTACTTTTTTTTTTCTTTTCCAACTCACTGTAAGCATATTTTATACCCTAAGGGCCTAGTGCATTCATTTGGTGCTTTGATTTACTGTTATCCAGTGAGGTGACAAGATTCTGTTTGTTTCAGGCCCAGGTTGTTCTTCTGTGGGATATGGTGCGACACAAGAAATCGGTCCATTTCTTGTGGACACTGATGGACATGGCTTAAAATTTAATTCTTACTCATGGAACACAGGTTTATCATCTAACCAGATTTTAAGATGAGACGATTCAATGTTACAAAGTTCAAATAGATAAATTTGTCCACATGTGTTTGATCTTCCTTGAAGAACGTTGTATTGAAGTACCATCTTTCTTGTGTGATGTTGCAGAAGCCAACTTATTGTTCCTAGAATCTCCAATTGGTGTTGGATTTTCATACTCGAACACAAGTGGTGATTATGATGCTCTCGAAGATGACTTTGTCGGTATGTCAAACATTAAGTTAACTCTTAAATGCACCAACCCCTCCATCATGACTTTGTGAGGGTTAAAACATGAAAATTGTGCACTTAGCAAACTTATCATAAGAAATGAACTTCCCGTTTAGATAAATAAATGTACTCTCTAGGTGCTTAAACTTTTAGATGTTCATACTGCAGCCAATGATTCTTATGTTTTCCTGCACAAGTGGTTCCTCAAGTTCCCATCATACAGGATGAGGAAATTTTATATTGCTGGGGAGAGTTATGCAGGTACATTATCTGATGTGATGAAGTCAGTTTTCTGATTGGCGGCAATTACTAGATTATGGTACGAGTATTTACATGCGAACTGCTTTTTCCAACAGGGAAATATGTTCCTGAGCTGGCTGAACTCATTCATGACAAGAACAAAGATCCCTCCTTATTCATAGATCTTAAAGGCATTATGGTATAATTCTGTTCCCATTTAATTTAAGGATGGAGTCAAGACCCTAAATTTTAAATGGAGAAAGACGAAAGTTCAAAGCTAACTGATTACTTTATTGCAGCTAGGCAATCCCGAAACATGTGACGCGGAGGATTGGAAAGGTATGGTGGATTATGCTTGGAGCCATGCTGTTGTTTCGGATGAAACCCACAAAACAATCAAAGAATCGTGTGACTTTTACAGCGATGATCCGTGGAGCAATAAAGATTGTAGTCAGGGCATGGACGAATATTATCGACAGTATAAAGAGATAGATATGTATAGTCTCTATACATCAGTGTGCATTCCATCTAGTGAAGGAAAGAAGTCATCTTTAGTGACAGTCAGAAGCTCATCTAGCAAGGTAATGGAAGACATATTATTTAAACCTCATAATTTTTCAGTTTTCGACCTAAATTCTAATAAAAAAAAAAAAATTGGGACAAACATGCTAGAAATTCCAGATTGGACTGGATATGTTAGCTGCAATTTTCCCATATGAATTGAATGTAAGATTAATTTGAAGAAAATGATTTTGTTTTTTAAGATGCCAAAGGTCCTGGGTGGTTATGATCCATGCATGGACGACTATGCAAGGTATTATTATAATCGACGTGATGTTCAAAAGGCCCTTCACGTTGGTGATGGAACTACCCTCAGGAACTGGACCATATGCAAGTAAGTCATTTATCTAATTCTTATTGACATACTTACGAAAACGGATTCACAAATAATTAAGTTCAAATAATAATAATTTTCAATTTTCTAATAATAATTAACTTAAATTTTTAGATGAAATTATTGTTGTTTTTTTTTTTTCCGAAACACTCATAATCCGATGCAGTTTGACAGTCTATTATAACTGGACCTATTTAAGGGCGTCGGTTCTTCCCATATACAAGAAGCTCATTGGAGCAGGGCTTAGGATATGGGTTTACAGGTAGATAAATGCTTGCTTGTTAAGTCTTTCCATTATGTTATTTTAATTTTTCTCTTATTCACACAAATCCACAGCCAATCAAGAAAAGACGCCTACTACTTTTTCTTCTTACCCTAAAAAAGTCCAAATTACACGATATTAAAACAAGATTCAACAAATCATCAACAGATGAGAAAGTAAATTTGCAGAAATTAGAAGATCGAACACAAGGAGTTATTTCGGCGACCGAATCTAACGTCTACATCCCCCGTTGAGCATCCAAATAATGGATATTCGTTCAATTGCACTAATAGCCAGAATATGACAGCCAAAAATTACAATCAATCCAAGAATACAAGATTGAAGCCACAAAGACTTATCTTTACAAACGGCTTTGGATCGAACACACCCTCTAGGCACAAATCAAGACAGATCACTCAGTTTTGTCTTCAACCTCACAAATCACTCGAATCACATAGATTCAGTACACTAATCACTCAGAAAAGTATCACTTCTTTACAAACACAAGCATATCTAAGAGATTCTATATTTACACACTCTAATCACTCAAGAATACGAAACCCTAATTGAAGAATGAGGTGTTCTCTCTAGTAGGCAGAAGAACAAACGAAAAACCCAAAAGCCACAGTGAATGAATGAGCCAAACAAAACGTAAATGTGAAGATATAAATCAGAAGCCTCTAGACCATGATCCAACGGTGATTAGAATTCCAAGTGTCAACAATCCAGTCAATGACTTCAATTTAGAAAAGTGTTATTTCAGAAACACAGCTTTTATCACAAAACTGTTGGAAGCACACTTTTAATAGGAAGTTCGAATCACAACATACCCAAACCTAAAAATAGTCCAGACGTTAACCTTTGGAACTTATGTTCATATTCAGAAATCGAAGACATATCAATTTCAGTCCTCTTTTTAACAATTTAAACTAATATCATATAAAATGTCTGAACTCAATCTCATCACCATCCATTTTGTGAAAAGGCCAGACCTTTAAAAATTCGATCGTTACATGAAGCCTAAAGGAACCTGATCAAAAAAATATTTAAATAAATTCGAATATTTTTTTTTTTACTTAGTTGAATCTTATAATATATTTTATGGCAGTGGAGACACCGATGGTAGAGTTCCATTTATGTCCACAAGATACAGCTTAAGCTCCTTGAGACTGCCAATCACAATGGCCTGGCGACCTTGGTACCATCAGAAACAGGTATTTGTGATAAGCTACAATGCACCATTTCAACATATTTCGAAAATTGAAAGTTCTATAAATTTTCAAAAATGAAAAATATAATTGGGGTTTCGACTGTACGGATTTAACTAACAATTCACTTAATATTGGATTTTTCAATTAGAACGAAATAATTAGGGCTTGTTTGAGCCATTTTTGTAAAAAAAAAAAAATGCATTTTCGAATAATGTATTGATGGAAATGTGTGGTTAAAAAAAAAGGACTTTTTTTTTATATTTGCATATAATATTATTTTATTGAAAACGTGTTGTTAAAATGGGTCAAAATATTTTTCAAGAATTCATTTTTTTTTTTAAAAAAAAAGGGCTCAAACAAGAGCCTAAGTAATTAGTTTTTTTTTCCCAATGAGATTATGAATTAACTTTAGATGGCATAAAACGTTGAGTTAAAAAAATTAGTTTGATTGATTGTGTTAATTTTAATATTTAATTAATTCGAAATGGCATTTCAAAAATTAAATAATATTAAATGATATGCTTTATATTTAATGTTATTGACTTGTATAGAAATATTTTTTTAATGTAAAGTGTTGTGTCGTGTATCATTTGAACTAGGTTGGCGGTTGGATTCAAGAATATGAAGGACTAACATTCGCAACGTTTAGAGGAGCAGGTCATGCCGTACCTATATTCAAAAGGAGCGAATCCCTGGCGTTCTTCTCATCCTTCCTTTCTGGGGACTCTCTACCTTATGAGCGGACTTAAATTCAGACTTATATAAAAATAATCTCGGAGAAATTATTAAACTTTAAGTCTTCTGGTATTATATATATTTTGTGTGATCGTGTCAGAGAAAAAAATGAATAGAGCGAGATGGTTCTTAGTAAAATATTAAGACCATCTCTCCTTTTTTGTATACATATGTTGCCAATAAATAGAGGACAAGTAATAGAATTTCTATTATGAGTCTATTTCTACTGTTGTAACTTGTTTTTCCCTTGCCAGTTTATATGAGAGAGAGAATGATATTTGAATAGTTAAGTTTGAAATAAGCTCAAGACTGAATTAATGCAGTGTACTGTGTACATGTCGTTATAGTTGGAGGGTTTATATGAGAGATTGAGATTTTTTAATAAAGCAGGTCGACTATCAATTAAATTTGAGGGGGGAATTTCTGGTGTTAATAGTCCGTAAAACTCCAAATTTCTAGTGTAGATTGGTTTTTTCTTGGGTTCTAGACGTAGGAGCTTTGAGTTCCATCTTAAAAAGTAAACGGTAGGAGCTTTGAATTTCATCTTAAAATGTAGATAGTGTCCAGAATAGTAATCCAAAGATTTATATGTTGTTTGTTAATTTACTAATTATCCCTTTAACATATTCTCATAAGATTAATCTTATTATGCCCCTATTTGGGCTCCATTAGAAATGTATCTTGGGAAAAAATGTATTTTGGAATAGTAATGTTTTGAAAAATGGGTGGTTAAAAAATAAGAAATTTATTTAGATTTACATGTAATATTATTTAATTATAGAATGTAGTTGAAAATATAAGAGAAAATGCATTTTTTTAGAATAGAGCCCAAACAGGAGCTAAGTGGGCTCTGTATCAAATTTGGTATTTCATTTTAAAATGTCAAGCTTGCTAAGAAAAATAACACAAAATAGCTTATCAATTTCATATTTAATCGATGTGTGATTTATTCTTCACATTTCTCGTATGATGATAGATTGTTTGAACATATCAAACTTAGAATCTCAATTCATAGATAAATTCGTGACAACACGTGTAAAATAGGAATAAACATAGTTCTTTCCAATTAAAAAATACTGAGAGATCTCTCATTATTCAACTTCAAAAATTTACCAAGAAATAACTTCTCATACTAAAATTTCCACTCGAAAGAAAAAATTGAAAAATCAATTTAAGATCATAAAGATAATCTTTTAGAAGGAAACTAATGTTCGAAATATCTTTATGCATGCATAATTTTCGAGTCCCAAAACCAATCTAAGCACATGTGTAATGCATGCAATGTAGAATTTAGAGCTTCGAATATATTCAAATTGACCATGTTTTCGACATCAATCTCAAATTCTAGACAAACCTTAAACCTATTCACATTTTATAAAAACCTTATACGTTCAAATAGGCATGTTGTTGCAAGATGTTTTAAAACTGTTATAGCAAAATGAACTGATCTTCCTAACTAGTCTTCGTACTCAATATTGAGCTTTTAGATATTTTTCAATAATACTGCGCCCATGTTCGGTAGAAATTAAAATTCAGATTTTAATATACATCAAACTTATCGACTAATTTTAATCACACATTTTATATGACCACGACTTTTTAACCACACATTTTATCCATCCACTTTTATTAAAATTTACTAAAAATCTGATTTTAATATCCATCAAACGGATCTATAAAAAAAATTGCAGCATCACTCCCTCATTAGTCTTTTTAGGCATTAAGGTTTCTCTATTTGGTCCATTTGGATGACGATTCGATAGTACACAAAAAGAATTAACAGAAAAAAATCATTAACAATTAGCACATACTATTAATTATGGTATAATTAGTGGTGGCAATCGAGCCGAACGACTCGTCAGCTCGACTGCTCGGCTCGTACTGTAGCTGCTCACGAGCCGCTCGGGCTGGTCAAAAAACGAGCCCGAGCCAAGCAGGCCTGCTCGGTAGGTGAGCCGAGCGGCTCGTCTATTTATTTATTTATTTATTTTAATAGAAGGATAGTTAAATTATTTTTTTTAAAAAAGGCGAGTCCGAGCCGAGTAGCTCGGCTTGGCTTGCTGCAGTACGAGCTCGTGGGTGTTTAGTAAAAAAAAAATTAATTAATTAATTAATTAATTTTTATCCGTTATTTTGGCAAGTCTACTTAGCTGAAGATATCACATAATTGAGGTAAAGATTATCAGTTGATATCACTATATTAATAAGTGCTTAAACTGATATACATGTAAAAAACATTAGGTTTATTAAATTTTTTATCTGCCCACTGAGACTCCAATTCATGGTGTAATCTTACTTATTACTGGAGTCAATAAATATATTCAGAAACCCTTGTCTGAACTTTTTGTCCCTCAGAAACCATTAAAACACACATATATTCATCATGGAACATTAAACAAAAGTAAATATATTGTTTTATAAAATTTTAATTAATTGTTTGATATTGCTTATAGGATAGAGTATTTTTAGATAGGTTTATGTTTTCCATTTTCGTAACATGGTCTTTGGCAAGATATATCGAATTGGCCTTTCTTGGTTTCACTCCTCAAAAGTTAAAAACAAGGAAATTTATTAGTTGTTATTCATTTATTTTGTTTACTTTTGGACGATTATATTCTTTTTTAGAAACGGGGGCTAGTGGATATTTTCCTAAGAGGTTTATCACGTTATGTAGTGTGTTGTTTGAATTTTATTTTTGTGTATTTCGTTGCTATAGTTAGTTCAATGATAATTAGCTAGTTCATCGGACAATTAGTTTCATTCATCGATTATTAATCCTATTAATTATTTAATAAAAATAATTAAAATAATATTTCTTAGAGTTCAAACTTTCGCATGTGTTTAGTCATCTGTTTAGTCTGATTGTCTGTCTGTTTCTGATTTTGTGCCTAATTTTCATTGCTTTTCTGACCGTTGCAAGAGGATGCAGCACACCTTGTTTGACTTTCTATCTCATAAATGGGGCCCATTTGCTGGAAAAAAAAAATGGTCATAAAATTGATTCTTTGCATCAAATAATCAGAAACAGACATGCTGTAATATGTCATATCTCATTGCACCAACTATGATACGTTCACACCATCTTGGGAAGTTGATTACCAATAGAAACATCTATTGCTATTGAGTCTTGGTCAAGCACTTCCTTGAGTAAAGTCTCCATTAATATTGTTAATTGTTTGTAAGAATTGAAAGCTTTGGAGTAAAGATAAAGATTATCAATACCTCTATTACTTCCATTATTTTTATTTGCATGTTTCCTTTAATTCTCTTGCTCCCCTCAATCGTACTTCTAAAAATAAGTTTATACATTTCCGAGCTACATTTTCTTAAATCCAAGAGATCTTTTCATAGGCTTTTGCCTCTATGGATTACTAGAAATGAATGGGTATGGTTCGTGCCAAATATGTGTTACCTAGGCGGGGGTGAATTTGGTGAGAAATTATTTTATAAAAATTTTAATATCATTGCTTGTATTGTCACAATAAATAATTATCTATTTTTAATTTTGATTATTAATAAAATTATTTATTACTTATAAGTAAGCTTAGCCAAGCAGGCTTAGCTCTTAGCCCCTTTTCTTGACGTCACACCCCCTTTTATATTCATTGTCATTTGGATTACCAAATTAAAAACACAAAAGTTAAGTTATTTTTTTTTCTTTAGTGTAGAGGTGGCGATATTTGATTCGCCAAAGAATAAAAATCACTCATATACATGGATAAAGTTTATATTTTTTTAAATGAAGTGATTTAACGTAATTAAAATATAATCAAGTTTGCATTTTTGGTTCTCATTTTCATCTTTTTATAAAAATAAAAATTAGATCTTGATAGGAAATGAAGTCCAGATGGAGATAACTCTTAGAATAGAGCTGAAAATGTATTATAATGGTCTTTTATAATTTCACAATTTAAGAAATAGGAAAACGAAAATAGCTACATAGGAATCGAAGGTTCTATTTCTTAAATTTAAAATTTGAGTAAATATCAGTATTATATGAGATTAATGGGTACTTTGATCTACAAAAGGAGGAGTAATAAGTTCTCAATAAAGTTGGAAATCCAAGTCACGATTCACGACCAATATTTTTATCTGCATATTGAATGCACCATCAATTTGGAATATATACCCTTTTTCATTTGTCACTTTTGTGACATGAAAAGTACCCAATGGAAATATGGTCAATTATTTGAACTAAGTAAAAGATAATTTTAATTTTAAAATAAGTAAAAGATAATTTTTGAACCTATATGAATAAATTAATTTTTTGAATATTAAAAAATAAAGACATCCTTATTTCAAATTTATTTCTTACTGTATTGTCAAGTAACTTATCTCGAAAAGAAATATTTAAAATTAAAAATTACATATTTTCTTGTAAGTAAAATGTTTAACCATAATTGTACATGCTTTAATTTGATTGTGCTACATTTACATCACAGTTTACAAATTTGATTACCAACACATTTTGTCACTAAATCAAAATCTTACCAACCAAATAATAAAATAAAATTCTTCAGGTAAAAAAATATGTAAACTATGATGAACAACAATCATTTTTCGCTTTTATTTATTAAAAACGAGATTTATTAAAAACTTATTTTGACTACCTCCATCATGTATATGCTATAGTTGTTCATCAAACACCGAATAACTGGATAAACTCTATAATTAGGTGGTATGAGACAAAAATAAATAAATAAAATATTTACCTGCTTTGCTTGACTCTTGACCCGCCTTTCAAATACTAGTTAGAGTAAACGGTCATTAACATTGATTTTAATATTTATGAGTTCCAAATCACGCGATTTTGACCCAACAACCCATTAAAATGGAGGCTCCACCAATTCTACGTAATTCATGCCAAGTTCAGCCCTAAAACAAATTGTGCATATTATCCAGACATTGAGATACCCTCTATTTGATGTAGCGGAAGCAAATAAATAAATAAATAAAATTATTTTTTTAACTGTTCAATTGAATAATGACATATGACAAAAGTGTAAATCATGATATACACATTGAAATTTCTTTGACCCTCAAAAATATTGGGAGAGAGACATAATTTTGTGGGATTTCTCAGTTGTTTTTAAATAATCCTCAATAAAAGACAAAGGTATGAATTAAGTTCAAATAGCAAAATCTAGAAACGAGAACCCTAATTTTTGAAATTTAATTGCCACTAGATAATGAACACGACGACGATGAGACAAATCATTAAACGAGATTGTAAAACATTAGTCCATTTATTGCAAAGAAGATTACAAGGAATAGGTGAATTTGCTATTTTTTTTGTGATATAATGTTGTAATTACAAGGAGTAAGCATTTTATAGTATACGGAAAGGAAGACAATTATCATCCTACTATGCATACCAATATGAGGTATGTTACGCTTTACTTCACAAGGCCTCAAATATCCTACGTGGTGAACAAAGGTAGGGGTAAGGCCCCCACACTGCACCAGAATATATTAACACGAGGCCGATCTAATTGAACCAATTTCCGTGGCCAAACCAATATACTTGCTGACCCCACCAAATCATATTAACCCCCATGGGAAGAAATATCGGTCCGTGAGTAGAGGCGAACCCACAGAAGGAACCCAACACAAGATCTTCCGAACAATCTTTTGATATGTGAGTGATTTGACAATTCACTGTCAGCCTATTCAGTCAAGTCCAAAGCTGCAAGCTAGACATTATAGATGCTAAAGTGATATTAGCATTTAAAACTTATAATTGATTGATATCTAAGATAAGAGGCATCAGCCGCATAAATGAGGCCACGTGTCTCTTCATCCAGCAACCCTCATTCATCCTTTTTTTTTTTTTAAGTATAAAAACTCACACTCTGTGTCATTTGAAAGTAATGCAAGTTTATGCTCTCAACATGTAACTTTGCTCTCTCTTTACTCTTGCTATTGTTCTCCAAAGTCGACCTCATTTTTTTTATTTCAGAGGCTCACGTCTAAATCTTTCCCATACTTATATATTTTTTCCAACTGACTTGACCGTCGAGTACTCGCGACCAACTCCACCCTCACCGGAGGAACCACGAGTGATTGACGGTTTATCCAAGTGTGCATAACAAGGCTTAAGTGGACGTGAGAGGCATTAGGATTTGTTAGCCACGTTGGAGGTATATTTTTTGGGATCAACAAGGTAAATTCGTCTTAAAGAGAGTAAAACTCGTGTCTCAATCAAAATTATTTTACCTAAGCATGTAAGTTTTTATTTATTAAAATCTGGTTGTATGAAATCATGAGTGAATTGCCCAAATAGTCACTGAACTTTACGCCATACTTCCAAGAGATCATTGAGCTTGCAAAATCACCCAAGTTATCACCGAAGTTTGCAAAAGATTTTCACGAGATCACTGAACTTTAAAAATCTCCTCATTCATCACCGAACATTGTAAAAGATTTTCCAGGGGTCACTAATTTAGTGATCTCTTAGGAAACATTTTGCAAAATTTAGTGATCTCGTAGAAACATTACTTGTTTTTCTTGTTCGTTTAATACAGT
>CAIGRR010217623.1:0-13195 GCA_903798365.1 Fraxinus sp. 1973-6204 | reverse complement strand
CCCTTGCTTCCACATGACAAAACGTAGTTGCTTTCTCATGCGGAAAGCTTCATACTTAAATGAACTCCAAACGTAATTAGTTTCTAAAAACTCATTCCCCAGTCCTCCCACATGCACGAGATGCAATGAATGCCCCAACCAGCATGCTTGTTGCTGCCCAGTGCCCACTGGTGTGCTTGCCATGGATAGTTTCGCCAGGCCAACAAGTGACCCGGGAAATGCTGCCAGATGAGTGTCTGGAATTGCATGCTTAGACTTCGTATTTTCTTTGAAGTCTTAGTTTGGCATTGTCAAAGCTATAATTTATATTGTTGAAGTTCGTAATGTTATACTGGTATATGAAATAATCTGTCGAACTTAGAGTAAACACAGTGGGGTAAAGGGAAGTTATCTTTTGTTTGGTTGAAATGGTAAAAAATGGTAAATAAGAATAATTGATGTCTTGGAAACTAGTTGGTAATTGATATTAATGTGAAGGTAAGTGCAGTCATTTTGGCTGTAAACTTCAGGGCCTTGTGGGATTAGTTGAGGTGCGCGCAAGCTGGCCCGAACATCCACGATTATAAAAAAAAAAAAAGTGCGGTCATTTATTCCAAACCATTTTTTGATTATTCTACAATATCTGAACGTAATTCTTTGTAGAGTTAATTTGATTTATTCTTATATAGCAAAACTCAAAAAATATCAGAAGTACGTTCCTTATTTGGCCACCCGTTTTGAACTGAAAAAGTATGAAGATTTCCCCTTATCATCTAAATAAATTGTCTTGTAGGTATGATGATACCAACCCAGAAGCTGAAAAGAAAGAATATATTGATCATATTGAAGAAATTGTCAGTTGGATGGGGTGGGAACCTTTCNTGAAGATTTCCCCTTATCATCTAAATAAATTGTCTTGTAGGTATGATGATACCAACCCAGAAGCTGAAAAGAAAGAATATATTGATCATATTGAAGAAATTGTCAGTTGGATGGGGTGGGAACCTTTCAAGGTATAGTTTTCTCTTAAAATGTTGGACAATTTCTTGTCTTAGTGATGTCTAATATATGTTGAAATGTTACAGATCACTTACACCAGTGATTATTTTCAAGAACTCTATGAATTAGCAGTGGAGCTGATAAGGAGAGGCCATGCTTATGTTGATCACCAGGTCATTTTCCTTATCTTGTTCCTTATAGATGACTGCTTCTGTATTTTCACCATTCTTTTGTTACCTTACACTGATTAATTGTTGACTTGACCTATTCACCAAGTTTTGATATAAAGCCCCGGTTTGGTTTGGAGAAAATCAGATTTTTTAGTGGATTCTGATAAAAATTCGATGAAATGTATGTTTGGAAAGTTGATAAAAGTTGAGTCCCATGAAATGTGCAGTTGAAAATAAGTTTTGAAACGGGAGCCAAACAGGGGCAAAATATTGTTAAGAGTGCAGTGGTGGATTCAGAATCTCGAGTGAGCTAGGGAGGTCGTTGACCGTTGACCGATTTATCCCATCATCCATTGTACCAATAAAAATTTATGTCTTATTTATGATTTTTTTTTTTTAATCATCCAAGAAAATTATTTATGGTGTGAATTATAACTTATATCTAACTCATAGGTTGTGTGAGCAATTCGTCTTTTTTGCCATTTTAACAAAAAATTACTGAGAAATGATAATTACTACAAATTTCTATTTATAGATGAATATGAACCACATTAATCATAGTATCATTTCACAAAGTTGTTGCCCACCTGCAAGTTTTTGTCAAGTTTAAATTCAATAATTATATGTATTTTATTATAGAAAGTACTTATACATGCAAGGCCACTCAATAATATTTTATTTACTCAAATAAGCGCTCATACACTACTAATTTCACTTAGTGTAACTACTACTACTCTCACACACACCACTCATGCATAGATCCTGTCTCTCTTCACTCGTACATATTACAAATACATGGAACTCATATTTATACAAGTAATAAGTCAGTGATATCCTCTTTCTCGTATTTTCTTCGGTGGTGGTTGATCTCTCCATCTAGATATATCCATACATGGCAGTGCTATAATTCTCAAGCAATTGGTTTCTTCTTGCTTTTTCTAGATTTGGTTGGCTGCATGGGAAAAATCTAGAATATGACTAAATAATTTTTTAAGCCAAGTCGGTGTTGATTTCTTCAGTTTTGGCCATGTCGTGTGTGTGTATATTTTTTTTAAAAGAAAAGGGCAAAAAACTTTTTTATTCCAGCAAAGCCAGCATGGGTGGCCGCCGGTGCTTGTCGGGTGCTGGCTCCGCCGGTGAGTGAGTGCACATGTTTTGTAATGCTTAGCAGAGAGCATAAAATTTAATGTGCGGTTAGTTGTTATTTTGTCCACGTATGATATTCAATTGTGAAAAAGTATGTGTTTGATACTTAGTATAGACGCCTGAAGAGATAAAAGAGTACAGAGAAAAGAAGGTGAACAGTCCTTGGAGAGATCGGCCGATTGAAGAATCACTAAATTTGTTCGATGATATGAAGCGGGGAGTGATTGAAGAAGGCAAGGCTACATTGAGAATGAAACAAGACATGCAGAGTGATAACTTTAATATGTATGACCTTATTGCTTACCGTATCAAGGTATGTGTTCAACTCCAAAAGTTGCTGACTTTGAAACGCAAACGAGTTGCTAACAAACTAGTTTTACTTTCAATTTTTCAGTTTACTCCTCATCCACACGCTGGAGACAAATGGTGCATCTACCCAAGCTATGATTACGCACATTGCATTGTAGATTCTCTCGAAAACATAACGCATTCGGTATGTCACCATGCTTTGGTACTTACAGATCATTTACATTCTCTTTTAATTGGAAGCATCTCTTAGTCAATTTTATCCCTTTTTAATGAAAATTATTAAAGAACTCAAGGCTCACTTGTATGCTGACCGATGGGCTGTTCACAACTCAAGCATCTCTTATATGTATGCTGATCGATGGGAATGATCGATATGATCGTGCAGTGCAATCTGATTACGATCATTCAAAACTAAATGTGAATGTATGAATGGGTGAAGTTTCTTCGTAAACTATGTTGTGTTCTTGGACATTGATCCCGTTTATTTTTCCTATTTATACTTCTTCCATTTTTCCGGGTGGTGGCAGTTATTTAGTAGAGGAACAGTGGTTCAGTTTTGTCTGGCTGAAGAAACTTGTTTCTGAAAGAATCATGTTATTCATAGATTGCCAACCTCTTAAGGCTCTGTCATGTATTGGTTGGGTCCTGAATCTATGAAGACGAGCCTGTCAACAACTCCCTCATAATTTTCTTTGCTATCATGATAAGCACTAGTGAAAAGAAAGCTGCTTGAGTTTGTATACTGTAACTGTTGTACCTTATCATAAATGGAGTTTAATTGTTCTATGCAGCTTTGTACTCTCGAATTTGAGACACGACGAGCATCATACTACTGGTTATTGGATGCACTTGGCCTTTATCAACCCTATGTATGGGAGTACTCCCGATTGAATATCACCAATACGGTGATGTCTAAGCGTAAGGTAAGTTGAAGGTTTGAATGTTGACATTGATTATAATGCTTTGGTCGGTTTGAATTATATATACTCATCTTTCTGAACTGATACTTGAGATGTGTTATTGCAGTTAAATCGTCTTGTAACACAAAAATGGGTTGATGGTTGGGATGATCCCCGACTAATGACGCTCGCTGGACTGCAGCGTAGAGGGGTAACTGCAACTTCCATAAATTCTTTTGTCCGAGGAATTGGAATCACCAGAAGGTTGAGTTTCTTTTATAAATATCTCTGTTGTGCTTCCCAATTAGGCTTTGCTATCTAATGATTGCATTAATTCCCTGTATTGCAGTGACTGTAGTATGATACGTTTGGATCGCCTAGAGTACCACATAAGGGAAGAACTGAATAGAACAGCACCCCGCACAATGGTTGTACTAAACCCACTTAAGGTTTGCATCTTGCTAATATGTATGTCAGTGTAAATTTACGTATTCCATATAGCCCACTCAGACAAATATGCATGTAAGAATGCTTGGGAACCAAATGAGAAATTTGAACCAACATTTCCTGTATATCAGGTTGTCATTACAAACTTGGAAGCCTGCTCAGTAACTTACAGTGATGCAAAGAAGTGGCCTGATGCTCCAACGGATGATGTGTCTTCGTTTTACAAGGTGAACAGTGCATATCTGTGATATTTGATTAATTTAAACTTGTATTGTTAGACTTGTCCCCAGTGGTTTGTCAACAGACAATAAGCAATCAGCAGAAGCAGGTACCCTTGTGGAGGGGCCACCCAACTGCATCCTCTACATAATGCGTAGCCAAAAGATGGTTTTGCAAGCCGGACTTAGTGACGGATCTGTTTTCTAGTTTGTTTATTTTCTCTAAGAATAGCTAATAGCTGAAGAACACTTTATTTGGATTAGTGCTGTCAGCTGTGTCACAAGAAGGCCTAGAATGCATTATTCTTTTATATGAATGAGTTGCTCCATTTTTATGTCGAGTCATTTGTTTAATGCTAGTTATTTTATTCAATTAAGATGGTGTCGCTATCATCATTGTATGTTTACTTCACTTTTTTTTCCCCTGCTCTTGCAACAGGTCCCCTTTTCTAGTGTTGTGTATATTGAACATTCTGATTTTCGATTGAAAGACTCTAAAGATTACTATGGGCTTGCTCCTGGAAAATCTGTCCTCCTCAGGTATCTGTTATTTGAAGTTACTGCAGGCCATTCACATACTGTGTACCAGCAATTGATTAAGATTTATTTGTAACATCTACATGTGCCTTCTCTCCCTCAATACAGGTATGCATTTCCTATTAAGTGCACGGAAGTAATTCTTGGTGATGATAAGGAGACTGTTCTTGAAATTCGGGCTGAATATGACCCTCTGAAGAAAACCAAGCCAAAGGTACTCATGTTAACATTAATTGATAAATTTGGATGGTTACTCCAGATTCTGGAACTTTCTGCATTCATTATGTTCTGTTCTGCAGGGGGTGCTGCACTGGGTGGCAGAATCTGCTCCCGGGGTTGATCCACTGAAGATAGAAGTCAGATTGTTTGACAAACTCTTCATTTCCGAGGTTCAAAATCTTTCCTTGTGATACATTTTCTTTCAGTCTTAGCACATTCTCCTTTTTTGCATTGAATATGTGGTTGACACTTGCGGGTTTGTTATTGCTTACAGAATCCTGCCGAACTTGATGACTGGCTTGGTGATTTGAACCCGGAATCTAAAGTAGTCATATCTGAGGCGTATGCTGTACCTTCACTTAGAGATGCTACGGTTGGAGACAGATTTCAGTTTGAAAGGCTTGGTACATTCCTCTTAACTTCCAGCTCTTTTAATGCTTCCATTTAACTTTATAGAGCTTCTGCCAGTTTTTCTTATGATTATGCTCATGAATATTTTTTTTCTTTTGATATTTACCATCCATGCACAAAAATGGCCTCGTATTTCATTTATTTAGTACTTGTATTTCATTTAAATGCTAATAAACATGTATTACAATCTTATTTTTATTTCAATTCTGTATGCCTTAGCATATATGTTAACGCCTTATACATTAGGAGACAGACTTATAATTTTATTTTGTTATTGATTTTAACATCTGCAATCATGAATTTCAAATTCTTTGATCAAACAATTTATTCTAGTAACCATAACACTGTAGAATCATAATACCGCCACAACTAAACAAAATGACCTAGAACTGGTAGACAAGGGTGTTACCTCCATAACAACCCACGAGTAGCAACACTCACCAGCACCAAACCAACTCATGAATTGATAACCACTGGTGTAGCTTTGCTTGTGCCCTGCGAATGAAATGCAAATATTGTTATAATGATGGTTGGCTGAATCTTGGAGGTTTAAAGTTTGGTTTAGGAATGATTGATGTGGGAGGGCATTACTCCCTTCCTTACTTATTAGACATGGAATGTAGCCATTTATTTCCATTTTTAGTCCTCTCCTCATTCCACTACCACTTTTCTGCTTAAATTAAATACATGTCCTCGGTGTAGAGACAGAAAAGGAAAAAGAATTTAGCACACCACATGATGTTAACCGGGCTCCTGCATTCTCTCATTTTCCATGGAGATTTACCAGTTTAAATTAGAAAAAATAAAAATAAAAAAAATCTACAAGTCTTTTTAGTGAATAAGGTTGTCTTACCTGCATATTTGTTCTAGATTCACTTTGTTTTCTAATTTCCTGTTTGTTTCATCTCTTCAAGGTTATTTCGCTGTTGATAAGGATTCTTCACCTGATAAGCTAGTATTCAACCGAACTGTGACCTTGCGAGATACTTATGGCAAGGCAGGAAAGTGAAGTATTGGTCAGCGGGAAATGAAGATGGATGGGCGAGTAGCAAGCTGGTAATCAATGGGTCTATGTACAAATATAGAACACCCATGTATTGATGGAAATCCGTGTGGAAAGCAGGTTTTCGTTATTTAAACCCAAATGCTCGGATTTATACTCTATATATTTGAAGAGAACAAGAATCATAATGAAAGTTCAGATTATTAGAATTGCTTGTTTCAGTTAATTTTCAATTATGAATTATCTTCACTGAAAGTATCCTATCCTTGGTCCTGAATACCACATGCTTCTTTATCGGAAAATTCGACGCGTGTTTTAGAATTTGATAGTCTTGGTGACCCCAAATCCATTGATGAATTAAATCACATTGTACGTTTATACTAGAATATTCACGTTTCAAGTCTGAAATAGTGTTTTAAATCTTCTTATAACAGAATGTCAACATGATGCGCGACTATACGGCAGTAGATAAAATAAGAAATGAGGATATATGTTGATAGTCGATCAAAAGTTTATTAGAAAAGAAATTAAAATTGTACCTTTTCAAGTAGATGTAATCCTTGCTGCAGTGGGAAGTTGTGTAGAAATACTGATAATTCACTTCTGTGTGCATCATTTATGAGGGATGATTGTTGGTTGCGTGGAGGCTAATATTTAGTAGGTCCCCATAATATTTTCATGTAAAGGATATTAGGACGAGCCTCCGTTATGCATCACATTAGAGGAAATAGAGAACCATGGTCCAAATATATTGTAATTCTCTTATTCGAAATAGAGAAATTCAGCAGCGGCACCTCAACTTTCTATATATATATTTTTTTATTATTTTTCTCTCGGCTCGTTGGGTCTACGGGCTGGCTCGGGCTCGATTCGACTCCCTAAAATGGGGTTCGACCAAGCCACGAGTAGGGTCAGCTCATGCTTTTACCGGGTCGAGCGATGAGTTGTTCGAGCCGGCATGCCAAATCTCGTAGCTCGACCTGGCATGCCAAATTTCCATCCCTAACTTTACATGAGTAAGAAAGGAGTTTTCGATTAGTTGTGTCTTTTTATATGTTTGGTATTTAGTGTTAGATAATATAAACGTAGATGAAAATGGAATCAAGAACAAAGGTAATCTCAAGCAATTATTTGGACACAATAAAGTCTTCGACCTTGAAGATTGAAGAACAAATTTTCTGTATTTAATTCTTAATAAAAAATCAACCAACCCTTGGGTAACAAAAGAGTTTAAATACTAAATGAAAAAATAAAAATGAACTTTGCCACTATGTAAAATGTCCCTAAACTAATAAAAAATGAGTTTATTATTATAGAAAAAAGACTTAAGGAGATACAAGCTAAGCCGTTGTGAAGAAAATTGTTAGTTTGTCAAGACATTACTGCTTCTGTCAACATGTTTCATAATCGTGAGGACATTGTTGTATTGAGTGCATCCCAACACTTCTTTCTTGATCATTGGAGATGATGAGCCGCCTTCATTTCGAGGGGACATCTGCCAATATATTCCCGGAGGAAAATCGAATATATAAGATTTAAAGGGCCATTAGAGGAGCAATGGTGAGAGAATTCATGTCAAACAAAGAAAAGTAACTAAAGATCCTTCATTGTGGACTTGTTTATGCATGAGATGATGATTGTGAAAAAGAGTGATTTGTTCGAAATTCGAAAAAGGTTAAGTATATTTGCTTTCAAAAGTTCCATTTTCACATGTAAACTTAGCCTCTTTGGTCACGTGCTAATGTGCGACTTCTTTAAGGATAATTTTGGCTGATTTGATAATGCCAAACCTCAAAATTCCAGTACATGATTTTTGATTGTGTAATACTTTGATTTTTCTGCTCGTGTTTAGTTTTTCTTCCTTAGTCTTTTGAGAGAGAAGATTCGTACACATTAGTTAGGAAAATTAAATTATGACATTTACATGTTGAATTTATCATAAAGCAAGTCAATATGATTTCTACAAACCTATCCCGTGCATTGATATGGAAATAGTGGTACTTTAGTTGGTATAGTAGTTCAAATTTCACATCCTCTTTTCTATTGACATCGATCTTCCTCTCGATTACTTTAAACTTCATGTCAATCTATTCCAATAATTTAACATCCAACAATAGTCCTCTCAATTTATATCTACATTATACGATCCTGAAATCTATTTCTGATAGGGTAGTTGACAGTTAAATTCGATTTTCATCATTATCATATCTCTAGCGGCCTGAAACGAGAAACTCGGTTTGACTTGTCAATCCTTTGTCGAGAATTTTTCAAATTGTGAGCGATTAATATTTCTTCATTCAAGCCTTTTGGCCTTTTTACGTGATAATCAATATGTCATTGATATGTATGGTCCCTATATTTCGTTTTAGAATTTAAAGGTGGCAACATTGCATTAAGTTTGATTCTCAAATTTCCAAAACTACTATCCCATGATGGACTTTCATTTGCTAAAAATGGCTACATAGAATGGTATACCATATCCTATCCCTCAAAGAGTATTCCTCTATATTTGACCTTTTTCCCCAACATGGAACGATACCAATGCATGTTGGCAGAAGACAACTAAAAATATAAGAATTATGCTTATTATACACTAGAGCACGTCTCTGTGTAGAAAATTTGATCATTGATTGAAAAAGTATTGTTCAAATCAATGTAAAAAAATCTGTCAACTCACATACCATGATGTAAAATGTGATCTACACGTACCATGATTGAAAATATAATCAGCATGTTGTAAGAACTTGTTGCCATCTTTTCTTCAAATTGTTTCTATGGGTCTGTTTGAGCTCCATTTTTTTTGTAGAATACATTTTGATATTATTTTATTAAAGAACGTGTGTTTAAAAAAATAAAGAGAAGACATATTTTGAGAAAAATAAGGGATCAAACAAAGTCTAAAGTTAGATGATTGGACTGCACTTACTTATGAATCCTTCAACTTGTCAATTCTACCTAGTTTTCTTGATTTGACAACCACGAGCTTTAGGCTTTAGCTTAGGATGGTGTCAAAGTTTTAGCCCGTTGGTCACGAATTTTTTGGTGAAAAATCGATTATTTTAATAGATAGGTGGGGCCATTTGCAATTAAATAAGTTTTTCAAAGACAATTTACGACAATGAATGAAGCAGCAGCCGTCTCATTAATTCATGGTATCTTTTTCTCCGAAGACTATTTATGCCCCGTTTGATATGGAAAATAAGTAGAAACTTGTTTTCTATTTTTCAAGTTTTGGCTTGTTTGATTGCAAGATTTTTTCTAAATTATTTTTCTTGGTTTCCACTCACACGTGTACAATTTTTTGATTTTTGTGGAATTCATTTTCCCATGGCTTGTGTGGGAAATGGTTTTCCAACTTGCTTTTTTTTTTTTAGCAATCGAAAAAAATTCTAAACATAATTTTAAAAAAATTTATCACTTTTATTGATAATTTTCATGCAAAACAAAGTCAAACAGTATTCGGCATGATCATTTTAATTTTTTTTTTGACAATTGGAATAAATTCTAGATCCAATGGTAAAAAAATATCACTTTAATGAACAATTTTCATAAAAATAAAGTCAAACGGACACCAAACTTTCAACATTTTTCAGTGAAAAATTATACCAGTCAAATACAATTAATTACAATTCTTAGTAAAACAAATTTTTGGCAATTCAATTCCCTGTAATTCATTTTCTTTCCACCCAAATTTCACATTTACAATCAACGGATCCTAAAAGCCAATTCATACATTGGTTCCATCTTTTCTTCTTGAGATCATACAACCACATATTTGGGAAAAATATCAAACTCATTGCATCCGAAACACCACCTACTTCCTATTTGTCACAGGAAGGTACTTTCTCAATTGGATTTCAGAAGTTTATGGAGATTGAGAGAAGTTAGACTATGTACAAGCGTATGAAGAACACAAAGCCTTGAAGCATGTTCTTGGAATTTCATTAGGAAGAGACAATTGCAGAAGATCTTGGAGTTGGTCTTGGATCAGACCTTGAAGTTAGCAGGAAATAGATCGAGAAGTTTAGTGAAGTTAGCTAAATAGCATTTGACTGTAACTCACTCTGTAATGTCTACAGTGGAGGTAAACTGGCTTGGTCACGAAATTTTTATTCAGTTGGGATTTCTCCATCATCATATCGATGTTTATTATTGCTTTCCTTATTACCGCGATATTCAAACATAGGATAATCAAACTTATATGCTTAATCATCAATTAATAATTAAAAATGACTTATTGCTTTTGATTGATTAATTCCGCACATATGATCAATACTAAAAACGGATAACAACCATTCGGTAACTTAAAATCCGTTAAAATGGTAATTCGTGAACTGTTAAGTGATATCTAGTGCGACACCCGATTTTTCACACTTAATACAAGGCCTGCTGTACAAGAAAAAGTTTTTTTACTGATTAGTGCGTAATCGTATGCCTTGCACACGTTCTTTTACGGAAAAAACACGTATTTGTGTAAATATTCGACTTCTAAAGACACTCAAGGTACGATTTAAAAAGTTCTCATATATTCTTAATTGTTATATCGTTCCTATGCTATCCGACTTGGACAAATAACCATTATAACCCTTTAAAGAGCAAAGACATTTATTCAACATGAGATCTCATTCATTATCAGAACTCAATAGAAAACTATAGCATTATCATATACTCCAACATGTTCCAAATTGTCATTAGACGAAAACATTGGACTCATAAACATATTATTACTAAATTTTTTGCCCCAAATTAAAAAAACTAGGGCCAATGTTGATAACTCTAGACCCCAAGCTCCTGATCTGGTTTTCTAAATTCCCATAATTCATCTGTATTCCAAGAAGTACATGTTAAGTCATCAGTAAACCAATCAAACTCTGCCACCTGGAAATCTGACATAGAAGTATCATCTGACACCAATGCTGACATGTCATAACTTGTAAGGTCCACATGGTAACTATCATTTTGAACTGAGTGTTCATAGACTATATTGTCACAAACTTGTGCAGGAATGCCAAAATTTTCTGAAATTTCAGGCAGCATTAAATTTCCCACAGAATTTAAGGAATCCCGGTTTAGATTACACCTCGTGCTTGATCTTTCCCTATACTGATCAGAAGTATTCACCTGGTTGCTCGATTTTGGACTTGGCGACGTCAAGGGCCCCGGCTTTGTTGCTAGTGAAGGGGGTGTGGGCATCTGAGTCTCAGTGGAAGAAGGGGAGGATATTAGTGATGAATTTTGTTCTATTTTTTCCAGCAATCTTGGCATCCAAAATCGTTGAATTGCTTCAAGAAACTTGTTGCTATTCGAATCGACCTTAAGTTGTCGTGCCTGTTTTTGTACCCTTGTTCTCCAATAGTTCTTGATTTCATTATCTGTTCTTCCTGGTAAACACTCGGCAATTTTTGACCACCTGATATTTGAAATTGATACAAATTAACAATCCTTCTAAAAAAAAGTACTACAGATATTTTAAGGTTTGTTTGGACAGCGAGGGAAAGTATTAAGGCCTTGTTTGGTACGGATTAAAATCAGATTTAATCTAAATCAAAGTCAAACAATTAATATTAACCGCATCTTTCATGTCTCATAGCTTTTCTACCACACATTTCAAAAACTTCTATCACAGTCTACTAAAAATCTAATTTTAATCCCTAACAAACACCCTCTGATAAAGAAAAAAGAAACAAAAAGTGCAAAATGCACCTGTTCCCCCACTTGGAATGAAGTTCAAGAATCAAAAGTTGTTCTTGTGGGGTGAGGTTTCCACGCTTAATGTCAGGCTTCAAGTAATTCAACCATCTTAATCTGCAACTTTTCCCTGTTCTCTTAAGCCCTGCAAACCAAAAAAAATACACAATTGAAAACACTAAAAAATAAGTAATTATGAAGAACTTTGAAGTGCGTACGATAGAATTTTTTTACCAGCAAATTTAGCCAATGAATTCCATCGGCCTTCACCATTACGACTTATGTAATGAATAAGCAGATTATCTTCCTCAAGAGTCCATGGCCCTCTCCTTACTTCAATGGATGGCTCTTCATATGAATTGCTTATGCTTTTAGTCAGTATCCTATTTTCAGTCATGATGATGCAATGGAAAATGAGATTATAAGAAGGGAGAATTTTCTGTTTGGTGTTTAAGGTCAAGTATGAGATAAGTTCAAAGCCAATAAGTGATTTATAGTAGTCTGAAAAGAATTGAGGAAAGCAAAGGCCCCACACAGAGAGTTTCTCCACATGACAACTTTTTCTTGACAACAACTCCCACAGACTTTTCATAGTCAGTGTGTGCAATGAACTGGTTATTTGACAGAGTAACGCTCTTTGTGTGAGCATCTAAGTCTGCGGAATGTCACACTTCATGCGAATTGATTCATTATTCACTTACCCCACCCCACCCATCCCACCTTGGAAAAAAAGAAAGAAAAAAAATCCCACATTGGGGATGGTAGAAATAATAGAGATATTTGTACTTTATAAAGCTTAATCATTATGAATACTTGACCTCTTGGTTCAAATTTTTAAAATTTGGGATTCCATCTAAACATGTCACATTTTTAACAGAAGTAACTCAATCTCTTTTATACTGATCTATATTTTGATATTTAATCAATGTGAGATTTATCCTTTAATATGTCAGCTCGTTTGAGGTTTTGAGCAGACTAATCTTGAAACTCGCGTGTTCATTTTATTTTAAAATGTCAACCTTATTAAGAGAAACAACTCAAATCCTTAAATATTGATCTATATTTTGATATTTTAATGATGTGAAATTTTATCTTTGAATATGGACATTTAATTTTTATGAACATATTTGATACTCTATATATTTAGGTCACACACACACACTAATCATT